>JAKRZM010000030.1:26455-67529 GCA_036379175.1 Heliconius cydno galanthus | reverse complement strand
ATAAACCCAAGAAATGGGATAAAATAAAACAAAAATAGTACTTCTCAGTCAATTCCTTTAATAAATAATGTCATGTAAAAATAAAATCACAATATACCCAATCCTGTGATGACTGACTAAACTTATAAATAAAATATAATATATATTATAATCAACCTACAAGTATCAATACACAGGCACCGTTGGTATTTCGGACACCGTTTTAAGTGAAACTTTAAAATGTAAAATAAATATAAATAAAATATATCTTTTATTATAATACAAAGGAAAATGAAAAATTTAAAACTCCCTATATATAGCAGAAGAAAATGTTGGATCTCTAGGATCTAGCAATATGTTAAAAATATTTTTTTAATATTATTTTTATAAATAATAAAAGTAATATATTTATTTATTTTTTTTCAAAGTTCAGATACTAGAAAATACGTAGGAGCATGTTAACATAAATATATTAATTATAAAGAAAGTAACTTCAAACAGTGTAAAATCTTAAAACGGACAAAGATAAATAATGAATTTTGGAAGAGACTGAATAACTGAAAAGTACTAATATTTTAGTTTAATTTAAAAAATGATTGATTTAAAGAAATTAACCTAATATAAGATGTAAAAAACCCAATTATTATAAAAAATAGACAATTATAACACATAAAAGTAAATAAACTTGAAAAGAATGGACTTATATAAATAACACTGTTTACTAAAAAACTAATAGCATAAAAACAAAAAAAATCTTTTACGTGTTATAAATTCTTTACAAATAATAAGAAAAAAATAAATAGAAAAATGATCCCACTTTGCTAAAAAATATACTTTTCCTAGACTTAACTATAGGAAAAAATCAACAGCAATTTAAATATAAAGAAAAATGAAGCCCAACCTAAAAATCCCTGTAAATAAATATTAAAATACACACAAAAGTACTTTAATAAGATTTTAACGATATGTATTATTACTTATTTTCTTATTATTTCAATATTTTTTACCCGACTGCGGCGAAACCCAAAAGGAGAGTTATGTTTTCAGCGAGTATGTGTGTATGTCCGTTCATTTGTTTCCTTGTAACTGTTAAACCAGTGAAGCGATTTTGCTTAATGATACGTCGTTGAATTTGTCTTGATGGCGGGAGTATTACTGGAATGTTAATTTAGTTTATGCAGTCGGGTTTTTTGTTTTGTCTATAACTCGCTTGTTATCTATCTAAATACGACCATAAAATGGAATTATATCTTTGTTTTTGCAAATATTTTATATTCATTTAGCATGTCCATAATAAATGAAAAGAATTTACCTACTTTTACCTTTATTTTATAAAATAGAAATATATATACATTTTCAAACAGACAGAAATTTTCAACAGTCAATATTTAAGATATAAAAATAAATATATAATAATATATTTTGGAAAAATGCTTTTTTGAGCATTTTTTTATGTTTTTTTTCAAACATTCCCTTACAAGACTTTAAGAACTAAAAATGTTTCATATAATTTTTATATTTATATGTACTATATCTATACGTGGCATTATTCACATATGTATATATCTTCATAGTACGTATTTTTTGTATATTTTACTGTAAAACCCTGAATTCTAGAATTTTTCAGTAAAATTTAAGATTTATAGTCATTGTCTATTAATAAAAATGTTATTATTGAAAAATTGTAAGCATAAACATTGTAGGTTTAATTCTCAGTTGAATGATTATATTTCAATCATTTAGTTATACTCCAGATTTTTAAAGGTTTATATCTTTATATTAAAATAGGCAAAAAGTAAAATACGTAGTGTCGCAACATTAAATTTGTTTTCCTACACTGCATAATTAAAAGTTTTTAAATAAAACAATAGCCTACAAAAGCATTTATACCACCATGTTATTATCACTTATACAGGCTGTTACAGTAACATAGTATAATATACAAATATAATATATAAATATTTAATATAATGTAAGTATGATAACACTTATCATCTCTTATCATCCGCACTGTGTCTCACGAAACGGAACATTCCGTTGGAAATTGCGACGACCGGAGAGAACAAACGGAGAGGATAGTCGCTGCAAAATAAAACAAACTAATTTATTAAATTTATTTCAGTTTGTATATAAAATAAATTTGTAAATCTCTCTCTATTTCTCTTGAGCCCATAGGGACGTACTGCGCCTGTAAACGCGTCGGTTTTGGTTAGATTCTCACTCGAGTTAATGATATACTTAATACTTTCATTTCCTTGCTCTGGTAACTAGACAAAGCGCGGCAATAATACTAAAAAAAGGGTATTGAGCAGCGGCACTCAACGCCGCGCTTTGCCTCATTACCAGAACGAGGAAATAAACATATTAAATATTTCATTGTACCCAGTAGGAATCGAACCCACAATCGCCTCCTAACTTGAAATCTATATTGATACGAAATAACGAAAAAGTAACTGAATAATATTCTCACCTCCCCGCGACAGGTGTAGCCTCATTACCACTCAATATAAAAACTGGGAAGAATATGGAGAACACGCAACCACTGGAAAATTATAAATATCTATTGTTATATATGTTATCTATCTATACATATAATAAAATTGTAACTGATTGCTGTCTGTTCATGGAAAATATTTGAGAAAATATATTACAGAGAACATTTAATAACATAATAGAACCCAAGCATTGAAGCCATGAGCGGAGGTGGCTAGTTGTAAAATATATGTATAAGTACAATTGTACATAAATTTGACTTGTGGAAGTAAATATTTTATTTCCTTGGGTGGGGATCGAACCCACAACTAGTCGGTTTTGCGCCCCCGCGCCACGACTGAAAAATGAATGAACTTTGTCTTGGTACTAAAGCGAGAAAATGAAAATAATAGTGAATTATTTTCATTTTCATTTTCCCTCAGAGTGGGAATCAAACCCACAATCATCGCTTTAACAGTCTGATGCTGTGCCACTTCACCACGACGGTCTTATTTATTTAAAAATGTTGTTAATAAGTACAATATCGACTTTAAATAAAAAAATCAAAAAAGTATAGTAGTTTTGACTTTAGAATTTTTCTTATTTTTGATTATTTTTTTCAGAAAATTAATCTTTTTTCTTTAGAAAATTATTTAAAAAAAGACTGACTTCAGGGAGGCCACGACTCGTCGACCCTACTGTAGTAAAATTGCCTTTTACTTACCTAATAATATAAGACTGCGGTATTTGTGTCAGAACTGCCAAAGGCAACCCGAAGCCTAAGAAATACGGCCAATTAGTCTCAATAAACGTCAACCTCTTGTGTAACTCCCAGCCCATGTTAAACCATTTATATTCAAACGAATATAATGAATATAACAGACACATGTGTATTAGACATAGTAATTCACCTACGTAGGTTATAGGCAGCATACTGACTAGCATACTCTGCAAAAGAAAAATAAACATTAACATATTTTTTCTATCTTCAAGCTGTATCCCGCTCATAGCATACGACAAAGCGTGGCCTCTAGAATTCGATGGAAAATGTGGAATGGCGTGTCTTAGAACTCTGCCTAGCCTGCTATGTATGGAATACAGCATGAAGCAAAAAGAAAGTGAAAAATATTTGGTATCATTGATACCCCCAACAATTGAATTAACAGTTAAACATTAAGAGAAACATTTCACATAAAGTTACACTCACAAAATAAAAAAAATAATAAATAAAAGGTCATTCACCTGAACTAGAAACAATGCTTGCACCAAAAGACTAAATAAAGAGTCTGCAATAATTTTGCTGACACTTGACATGAATTGCGGCCGTCCCCTTCGATGTCTGTATGCCGAATCTGCTATATCCTATTAGTTATGATATGTGTTAAACAATATAATATAATATAATAAGCATTTACTACATATTAATTTATTTATTTCACATTTATAAAAAACTATAAGAAACCATGCTTTAAAATTTAGTTGTAACAATGAAAATCATTAAGAAATATAAAATATCACTATAAATATATATAAAAAATAAATCTGTCACTTACTTGAAACCACAAACTATTAACAAGTTTGCTAAGCAGAAACAATGGTAAGACCCATATCATTCTAAATGTCATAGATAAAAATGGCTGCATCCATCCCCATACATTATGTGCCACTCCAGGATTGTGCCCAAATACTATAATTACTAAGTATTTGACCGCAGGCAACAGAGCATATTCAAATATGAGAATACTTAATAAAAATATGAATCCATTCAGGATACATGATTGTAATACCCTAGTAAGTACTTTTGATTCCCTGAAAAAATAAATAAAGATATTTCTTATAAACATTATGATAAAAAATATCTAAAATTCTTTCTTCTTTTCTCTAATATATTTTTTTGTATTGTTTATAGAAACAGAATAAAATTAATGTGAAATGTACACTTATACAAGAACAAAATTACTTCAAACAGATGGAATAATAATATTTAATAATATTATTCAAATTAAATTAAAGAAATGAACAAAGAAAAGTATACAATATCTTTAATAATAATAAATATGGAGCATAGTCCTTTGATAAAAAAGTTTTTTGTGAGAAGTGAGAAAGAGAGAGTGAGTGAGAATTTACCTAGTATTTACTGCTAATAAAAAAACACCACATGGTATTTTTGAGCCACTGAACACATAATTTTTTTATAACAATGTAAAACTTACTGTTTAACTTTTGATTGTTTTTGTTTATGTTTACTAGTTTCAAAATCGACTGGCGGGGAGCGGCTCAGTGCTCGCTCATTGATTTCTTTATCTAAATATAATAAAACAGTTACACCCCGTAGGCTATCGATAAAACCCTTGATAAGAGAAACACAAAAATTCTGGAACAAAGAAAACATTTATGTGGTTATTATAAGACGTAAAACAAATCAAACACATTTTAATAAGAAAAAAATATTTACAGTAACACTTTCCATGTTGGATAACTATTGTCGCATTATGGTTTGTTATGTTTTAACTAATGTTCACATCATTAGGGAAAAGAAAATTTATTTGACGTAATATTGAAATATTTGTCCACTTTTTGAAGTTTGAACTTCAGTCTCTTGTAATTTAAATAATGTTGCCATTATATCGTATTTTAAAAATAAATGTCATTTCATAATATTAATTAATATAATTAAAACAGGTGCATAGAACTATTTTTGGGTTTTACTTTTAAGCTCTATCAAATCAAGTCAAATCAGCTTCACGCTGTATCACGCACACAGCAGGGTAGGCAGAGGGAACCTAGTGTTAAGACAGAACACAAGAGGAGCGGAGAGCGAAGCGGTTTAAACGTATTATATTCTGCCTTTCCTTTATGTCAAACCGGATCTTATGTTATATAATAAAAGCCTATTAACAAAAAAAGGAATAAAACAATATATCAACTAACAAAAAATATTAAATATTAAAAAGTTTTTTTGGTTTTGTATCTCTTCCATTTCTATTCATTCCTCTTTACCGATAGCTAATCTTGCTAGATATTTTTTTTATTTCTATAATAGCTAACAAATAAGTTATTTAAAATATTTTTATGTTTATGGTAGGATGATAAAATTTTATTGATTTAGAATAATTTAAATTCTAATAATAAAGGTTTACTTTTGATATTACTTTGCTTTTAATATTTAATTCCTAATGGGCTCATGGGTGCATGACCCCAAATTCCCGAGCCATTACTATTAAGGTCTGTTTTCTTATAATAATATATTGTTTCTTATAATTGTTTTGCATAAAGTGACATACATTTATATTGTTGTTTTTTTTTGGAAGAAAATATTTATAATTTTGAAAGAAACGAATTAACGTATTCATTGTATGAAAAGAAATTGTTTAGTTTTAATATGTATTATAAAAGTAATACTTAGTATAAACTACTTAAGACAATAAACGTTTATTTTAATAGCAGTTTAAATATTTTTTATTTAAATTTTTATTAACAAACGCTAATTAATAACTTTTATATATTTATTGTACAGTACAGATAACAAATATGAATTTGCAAAAAGCTACTTTCAACAAGTTCTAAGTTTTTGAAGTTTCGAATCAAGAGTTTACGGATATTCGCAAAATATATGTGTTGTTTTGTTTTGATTTACCACTGTGCGAAGTGTTTACTTTATTAAATAGTTAAATAATTAACTTTAAACGTGCTATGTGCTGTGTATGAAAGCAATATGGATAGCAAATTTCTTTTAAATAACTTTGGGTAATATGATATAATATTAGTTTTTAAGTTTATGCCTATATAGTTTCGACGTAGCCATTTCTCGTGACCTCTTTTAGGTTTTCGTATTTTGCAACATTTATAATGATATTATTAATGTAGTGTACTTTTGTGCCTATGTCATCAAATGTTTGTATTGAGTGTAAAGAAGAAACTGAATGGATATATTTAATTAAGTGATTCAGTGTGCAAACTTTACATAATATTGGAAAGTTTTACTGATCAATTTTAACATTATTCATATATTCTTACTATTACATATTAACCTACATGGTTAAAAAATATGTACAAGGTCAATTTATTATTTCAATTAATTATATTAATATATTAAAAGTTATGTTTTCATACCGTACAGTACATACAGTTCAGTAAATCTCAAAAATTGTAACAAGTCATATCAAAATATATTTTTAATAATAATCACAATACTATTTTTTTTGGGTATTTTAAGAATGGAAGAAGTGGAAAGAGGCCTTTGCCCAACGATGGGATAGTACAAGCTAGGGAAAAAAAATTAAGATTAAGAATTTAATATTATTTGTGAAACCAATCTTTTGCAATCAATGTAATAGATTTATTTTTTAAAATACTGATTTGTATTCCAAATAGTTGTCCAAATAGTTATATCCCTAATAGTTTATTACTTTAAAATATTAAAATACACTTTACACATTAATAAGATAAATTTAATGACCACCAACTTGCAATGTTCACTAGTAAGCTGTCCAAGGTTCCATTAGCTATCTTCCAATTCCATCATCAGATTAGCTTGACAGTACAGTAATATTGTATTGTCATGTAATCTACTTGTAATTGCCAAGTTTTATTCTGATACAACAATTAGAAGTGTGTGTAATTCAGATTCTGTAGATTTTATTACATATTTAGTAGCCGACTTGGGTGGCTTTGCCTACTTCAACTATACAAATATTTATTATATATATTTATAAAATTATTTCAATTTAGGGGTTGAATTCATGAAACACAGGTTCAATTAAGAGTCTCAATTTCAAGTTTCATAAAAATCGGTGCCAGTTTAAAATTTTTTCCTTACAAACTTTCAACCACTATTTCATCCTCTTAGGCTTAAAATTTATCAAAATTCCTTCATAGTTGGTGTCCACATTACAAAAATAAACTTCTGTCCAAATTACGGTTACGGCTGTGCATGAGTCTTACCTCAGTCAGTGGGAACATCTCCTTTTATATATATAAATTACAAATCAACCTACTAAAATGTGTTAAAAATCATAATTTTAAAATGAACTGACCAGGATTAAATTTATAGTTATTCTTTATACAGTAGAAATAGAAGCATGAAATTGCTCTACACTTTGCTATAAAATCTCTGTGTAAAACTATCTTCATAATATTTTTAAAATAAGTTAAGGCAGTTGTGGCCTGTAGGCTGTGACAATGGTTGTGGGTTCAATTCCCACTCAGTGCAATGAATGAATCATGCCAATGCCATGAAAATTTATTGAAAAAAATTATACTATTTATACAATTTTTTTTATGTTTTCCTNGAGAGGCCTTTGCCCAACGATGGGATAGTACAAGCTAGGGAAAAAAAAAATAAGAATAAGAATTTAATATTATATGTGAAACCAATCTTTTGCAATCAATATAATAGATTTATTTTTTAAAATACTGTTTTGTATTCCAAATAGTTGTCCATATAGTTATATCCCTAATAGTTTATTAGTTTAAAATATTAAAATACACTTTACACATTAATAAGACAAATTTAATGAGCGCCAACTTGATATGTTCACTAGTAAGCTGTCCAAGGTTCCATTAGCTATCTTCCAATTCCATCATCAGATTAGCTTGACAGTACTTGTAATTGCCAAGTTTTATTCTGATACAACAATTAGAAGTGTGTGTAATTCAGATTCTGTAGATTTTATTACATATAAGCTAGCCGACTTGGGTGGCTTCACCTACTTGAACTATACAAATATTTATTATATATATTTATAAAATTATTTCAATTTAGGGGGTGAATTCGTGAAACACAGGTTCAATTAAGAGTCTCAATTTCAAGTTTTATAAAAATCAGTGCCAGTTTAATTTTTTTTCCTTACAAACTTTCAACCACTATTTCATCCCCTTAGGGTTAAAATTTTTCAAAATTCCTTCTTAGTTGGTGTCCACATTACAAAAATAAACATCTGTCCAAATTACGGTTACGGTTGTGCATGAGTCTTACCTCAGTTAATGGGAACATCTCCTTTTATATATATAAATTACAAATCAACCTAATAAAATGTGTTAAAAATCATAATTTTAAAATTAACTGACCAGGAATAAATTTATACTCTTCTATAAAATCTCTGTGTAAAACTATCTTCATAATATTTGTAAAATAAGTTAGCGCAGTCGTTGTCTGTAGGCTGTGGCAATGGTTGTGGGTTCAATTCCCACTCAGGGGAATGAATAAATCATGCCATTTTTTATACCTATTACCAAAATTTCTTGAAAAAAATTGGAATTTACTCTACTTGTGTATGTTTTTTCTATTATAGTTTAATATATATTTTTTAATACATTTTTTTTTATGTTTTCCTTAAAAGCAAAGACTGTTTTTAGGCATTCCTTAAAACCTAAAAAAGATATTATTCAAGATATATCACAAACTGAATTGTGGTGATAATTATAATAATTTAAAAATAATCTCTTAGAATAAAGAACAATTAAACTAACCTCTTAACAAAGACAATTATAATACATGTTTTTATTTATAACAATATTTAAAGGTATGAGGCAATTCGGTCAAAGATTAACATATTGGATATTCATATTATTATAATTATAATTTACAATCAATATGCATTTTGAAGTAAATAATTTTGATTCTATATAATATAATCACGGAACCCCGATAAAATATATCCGTTGCGCCGGCGCAAAGTTCAAAATTGTATTTTGAGTAGGGTTGCCATCTTTTGTACACATAAAATCAGGACAAACTTAGAAAGAAACTTTATTAAACTTAACCTACCTAAAAAAAACGTAGTTTATCATTCAGTTTTTTCCACTTTTGAATTATTTGATGGTATATTTTTTTTATTGATTATATTTATTTATTTATAATAGATAAATATAATAGACCTTAAGGTTAGGCCATAATTATTAAACGGGACCATCCGTAGTAAACAACAACGGATGGCAACACTATCTGCGTAATACAGTGTCATAGTATCAGCTAGTCAGTGTGTGCGCGAGAGTACAGCAGAACGCATGTACTGCGACGCTTAAATTATTTACAAATTTACCTCCTTTGTTAAGGAAATGATAGTTTGATTGTTGTTCTTCCATTTATTTGTGCAAAATGAAAGTGGATAAGGAGTTAAGCCTCGTTGCCGAGGAATCTAAACCAATGCTATCTGACAGGAAGGGCAGCTTGAAGGTGACCATCACACCAGCTCAGCCGAAAACTTTAACTCATCTACCTAAACGGCCACCAGTGGATTTGGCGTTCACAGATCTTGCCTATAGAGTCCAGGAAGGAAGGAAGAGCAGTAAGTTGTCATTTTCATTTTTAAGTACAGAAATATACAGTGCGTTTGACGAGTCGTGGCCCAGAAAGCTGGAAGAAACGTGAGGACAGCTGCACAAACTGATTTCAGGATTCTTTTACTTTTGATTATTATCTGCGCCAAAGCTCAGGAATCCTAAATTCAAGGCGTCCACGACTCGTCAGCCGTACTGCGAGGAACGGCATTTATTGATACGAGGTTCTCTTACCTAGTCTTTAATATATATTTAAATACATTACAATAAACGTATCAGAAGTAGGCAGAGGGAGCCTAGTGTTAAGACATTCCGCTCGCCACTTTCCGCTGAATTATTGATGCATTGAGTTTCAAGTGGCGAAACTCAACGCTGCGCTTTGCCTAGACACCAGACCGAAGAAATTGAAAATATTAATTTCCTCGATTGAGAATTGAACCCACAAACTGTTACGTATATGTCGCGAGTCACACACTTGTGCCCCTGCGCCATGACGGGCCTGAATATATCAAAATTGTTGTTTTTAAAGTTCTTTGTCGTGTTGCTCTTTGTATTATTGTCAGAAGTTTATTATTGTATAAACGTTTATATTGTGTCGTTCAGTCATTATCAAGGATAGTAATTACGTCTAACGATGTGCTTGTTTCTCTTAATATAATTATATTTGCAATTATATTATTTCTCTAATTGTTCTTATAATTGAAGTGATAAAGGCCGTCGTGACTGGCAGGACAAGGTCTGACTATACACCATGATTGTGGGTTTGAACCCCACTTGGGATTGGGGTTATGAAAACAATGGTTTTTGTCGTTTATGCAATCTGCTAAAACAAACCACTGCATCAAGTTCTATCTGTCAACATGTAATGTCTCAAAATTAAATGAAACCAGCTTCAGGCAGTATCCCGTATACAGCAGGATTGGCAGAGGGAGCCTAGTTAAAACACGCCATTCTCCACTTTCCGCCGAATTTTTCGAGGCATTGCATGTTAAGTGGCGGAATTCAACTTGGCGCCAGAGCGACGAAATGAATATATTAAAAAATAATAATTAATTGCTTCGAGTGGGGAATGGGGATCGAACTCACAACCGTCGCTACGTCGAACCCACACTCACTTTGGTAATGTCTTCAATTAATTGGTTGGAAAATGGAGAATTTTAACATTAAGTTATATCAGTCTACTCCGCTATATGCGGGGACGGGATCTTCATATCAAAGTTCTTCGTATAGATCCGTGATTGAAGTATAAATATTGTATTTATCACTACCTAGTATTTATTTGTTTCTTATCAGTGAGCAGACATATTTGGTCTTTTATCGAAATGCACTTGGAGGTTATTTATTAATTTGCGATTAGGAAGTTATTGACATATTTTAATAGGACGTTCTTTTCGTACGAAAAAACCTTATTTCATACGAAAAGGTCACGTTTTTGTACAGAGAAAAGAATTGCAATGTTTAATATAAGTGAAAATATAATTAGCACCTTTCTATTTCTGATGTTGAAATTTAAAGATTCTCGACTAGTGTTACGTTCGAGGCATCGATCGCGCGGGTTAATCCTTAATAACTATTATTATCCTTTTGAGGGGAAATGTCAAAAATATTATATATTTTATTGTGAATATTTCTTTTTTAAAAGAAAGTGGTTTGAAAGACTAGTGTACGTCGCTGAGGTAGAAAATACGATTAAAGAATATATATAAAAAGTAAAATATTTGTTCCTTTGTTTAAGAAACGTATTGGGTCCTAAACATAGTCGAACCAAGTAATACTTTATTTTAGCATGTGACTGTTAATTACTTTAAAACATAAAAATAAGAAAATATCTTAGTAGTCACATTGGTTACAAGGCTTTAAATTCAAGCTAAAAATAAAAGGCACTCTTGTACTAATACATCCACATTAATTATATTAAAATACATTCAATGAATTATTAGGTATGATAAGTATCGTTTTTATTTTTGCAAGAGGCCAGTCGTGGCACACCGCACAAGCACAGTACAGTCGCACGACTGTAAACGCTACAGGTTCTAGGTTCGATTCCTATTCGAGGAAATGATGAGTACCGTCCCGGAAATCTTAATGAAAACGGAGTGTCTTAACACTAAGTTCCTAGCTTCATATACCATGAAGCTAAAAAAATGCTTTGTAGAATGATAACTTAGCTAGTCATACGATCGCGAGTNAATAAAAGGCACTCTTGTACTAATACATCCACATTAATTATATTAAAATACATTGAATGAATTATTAGGTATGATAAGTATCGTTTTTATTTTTGCAAGAGGCCAGTCGTGGCACACCGCACAAGCACAGTACAGTCGCACGACTGTAAACGCTACAGGTTCTAGGTTCGATTCCCATTCGAGGAAATGATGAGTACCGGAAATCTTGCAATGCAAACGGAGTGTCATAACACTAAGTTCCTAGCTTCATATACCATGAAGCTAAAAAAATGCTTTGTAGAATGATAACTTAGCTAGTCATACGGTCGCGAGTTTCGTAAGTGCAGTTATGGGCATATTTTATAAAACAATAAATGTAATATAATACTTATATTTTTATATTCCTATTTCATGTGGTATACAATAACAAAATATTTAGTATTATTTACTTTTACTACAACTATAGAACTATAGAATTCAGTGTACTAGCGATGGATGTAGGTTCGATCCCAAACTAGAGGAATTCCTCTATAATTGTAGAGCAGTGTTGACATTCCGCTTGGGCGATAATGAAAAGCGGAGTGTCTTAATATTAGACTCGTCTTTATCTACCCTGCTACGTACGAAAGAAAATATGAAGGTAAAAATATACTAAAGTTTAGGTTTTTGAATTTTATTAATGTTGATGAAAATAAATGTCCCAATTTTCCCTGAATGACTTGCATATCAAAGTTGCATCATCATTATTCCTTTTATTTCAGTTTTAGTTTTGTTTAGTTTGGTTTAGACTATATGTATACAGGCAGTTTTGTTGTCTTTGATTAGGTATTTATTATATATAGAATAGAAAAGGTACAGGTATATTTATTTTTGCAAACCTAGCGTCAAGACACTTTATTGCCCACGCACCACCAAAAAATTATGAAAAGAATGAATGTGTAAGATGTTTCATAGAAAAAAATCACTCCTCTACGCAGTATGCACGCAAACTTACGGTTATCAACTTTATTTGCCGTAATCAAATCTAATTGAGTTTTCCCGTAGACCTACAATTATGAAATTGGCAAGAAGTGAGAACTTGCAGTACAAATAAATTCTAAAAATCTTAAAATTGGGGACGGAGGACGTTGGTATATAGTTAGTACATTCGACAAATCGTGGCCGTCCTTAAGTTAACCGCAAATGGCCGCGCAGATTTCAAGAGTGAAAAAAAGTGCAAAAGTTCAGAAAAATTAACGGCGACCATGGCTCGACGACCGCACTATATTTTTTATAGAAACTAATCAATAAAAGAGCGTAAAGAAGTCAGGAAGATCCTTATTTGTTAATAACAGTAATCCGGTGTGTGTTTAAACGGGAAGTCCCAATAACTGTAACACAGTAGCCGAATATATAGAATGTAAATTTGCTGTTATTGCCATTGTTAAATTTGTATCTAAAAGGATAGAAGATCTAGATTCGTTTTTTTTAAATAAACAAATATAATACGGAAAGAAAAAAAAATACTCTTTCATAAATAATAGAGAATTTTACCTTTTTACATTTTTGACGTAGACAATTCAACTATACCTATTCTATTGTATAATATATAAAAAAAAACATTTACTATGTATAAAAACAAGAACGTGTCCTGAATTGAACTCGCGCCTCTTTAATACTAACCGTTTTGACCAATTAGCATTAAGTATTTCCTTAACTCTTTTTCCTCCACGTTGAAACTCTAATACGGCTGTCACAACTTTTGTTGTTGCTAGAAATACCCATGAAAAACTGTGTTTACCTGCGTTTTCCTCGAAAGTAGCAAAAAGTAATAAATAATCAAGTTCCTAAATCTTTGAAGATAAAAATACATATAATTTTTAATGAAAACAAACTACTCTTGAATGCACTATAAATGCAATGTTCCTTTGCAATAAAGAAAGAAGCATCGAAAACGGTTGTAGTGATATAGTCATTCGTCCAAATTTAAGATTTATGTGAAATGAATAACATTGTCAGAAGTGGACTAAATTAAAATGGGACCAAACGGAAAGCACCACTTTTCAAATAAAAAAGAATTATCAAAATCGGTTCAGTCAAAAGTTCTGAGGTAACAATTAAAAGAATACAGTCGAATTGATAACCTCCTCTTTGGAGATTCTTCTACGGTTAAGGCTAGTCCTTTGGAATTCGCTTCCGCGGGAAATAATTGAGGCTAAATCTGTTGACATATTTAAACTGCTTCCTATAGCTATAATATTTACATGTATACCTTACATGTAGTTATTGTTTATGTAAGTTTAATATTTTTATTTTTATTTTTCTTGCCGCATGCTGTACCTATCCCGCACCTAGCAGGGTCTGCGTAGGGAACCTGGAAACCTAGTGTTAAGATACTCCGTTCTCCACTTTCCACCGAATTCTGGAAGCATTGCGTGTTTCGTTTATCAAATATCTNGTTTCTTTGTTGTTTTAAGAAAACGTCACCCAAAATGAACTTACATTTTGATATTCATCCTTATAAAAATAAATATAAGAGTCACTTTTAGCATTTCATCTGGATTGAAATTATAGTTTACTGTGTAACATCCAATAAATAATTAAGGAGATGTCACTGATTCGAAATGAGCTAGCCCACGAGCGGCACAGTATGAGTATGACCAACGCGAACGGGCAGATGACGTTGACGGTTTTATAAATTTTCATACATTTTCGAACTATTGTAATTATTTGCTGTTTATAATTTATTTAAACTACACTTTGGTTCTCTTCTTATTTAATTTCATATTGCTCGCAAAAATTAACCTAAGTATTTAATATAGAAAAATGTTTAGTTATTTCATAGAGTCGATATCTACGAGTATGTACGCACGCACGGAAAACTTTAGGTACTTTTTCTAATATTAAGAATATCCTTAAGTTACTTTTACTTCTTTTGTTGTTTCATTTCAATAACTCAGATATTTTTTCTAATACCGTCTCTACTTATTATTCTCTTTGATTATTTAGGCCTATATTTTCTTACTAATTCTATTGAAAACTGAGAATAATTTCATAAATATATTTAATAAATATTCTTATAGTTCAAGCAGGCGTAGCCGCGTACGGGTCCACTAGTCGCTATATACAAGATATGTATAAAAATAAAAGAATATTATGTCGTAATAGCAATTCCGTAAAATAAGCAATTAATATTAACCTTTTATGGGCTTTTTAAGAGTAAGTTTACATGTCCGTGATAGTAAAACAAGTAATGATTTCGAATTAAATGCTGCAGTATTAAATGTACAAAAGGAAGCCGTTTTAATATTCAATGTCGTTCACTTTTGGTAAAATCCTTCAAGAGCTCGTTTACAACGACCCATAACCACGTGACTTTATAATTTATAAGTAAGAAAAATGTTTACATATTTTTTCCATCGTGGCTCGAAGGGAGAGTGTTTTGTGGGTTCGACCCCATCTGGGGGAACGTGTAAATTTTAATTATATTAATTTTTCCGTTCTAGTATCTAAGATAACGCGCGGCGTTGGGTATCGCGATCTGTATAACTTTTATAGATACTGGATCCCGAAACCCTAGAATTAGAATATGTAGTGTCCTAATACTACGTTCTTCCTAGTACCGAGTCCCCCACTTCCTATGAGACTAGAATAAAGTTTTTTTATTTTATAATTAACAAATATGTATACGTGTAAACAAAAACTCGTTTAGGCATCGTTTAATCTTAGGTTTACGAGATGAAAATTTTAAAAATGTTAAAAAATCTAATGGTAAGGAATAAAAGAGTACCTACTGACCATATATCTGTAAAGGGTAAAGTTAACAGATAAAAAAAATACTAGGTTCTTCCTTACTACGTTTTGCCTATACTATAGGTAATGCCAGAGATGCGTGAGTATAAAAAATTATATGCACTGTTCGTCTATTCAATTGTAATTACTAACTCATTGTTTTCTTATAAGGATTTTGTAATGTACGTTTAATGAGCCATCATTATTACGTTGGATAATAACGCTACTTGTTAATATCAGCCTACATGGCGCTAATGTTTTATATTTATGTATTTCTTGCATTATGTGGGGTGTACGGAGAGAACTTCCTAGGGGGGGAACTGATACATCCTTTTTTCTCTTAATCCCTTGTTCTTTTCAAACATTCCTTGTCTCCGGAGGGACCAACCAATAGATAATAATAAATAAAATGTTACCAGAGCGAGGAAATTTCAATAATTCATCCTTCGAATGGGAATCGAACCCACTCATTCACTCTGTGCCAATTCTTCAAGACTGCCTAAAATAATTAAATTTTATAGTGTCATTGGCCTATTAGCTACTGTATACTATATTGACAAAGTCACCTAACGTTCATATTGAGATAACACTAATTCAAATTCAAATTTAAAATATTCTTTATTCAAATAGTCTATTATTATAAGCACTTTTGAATCGTCGAATGAACATATGAACAAAAAGCTACCACCGGTTCGGAAGGCAGTTCTGTTGAGAAGAGCCGGTAAGAAACTCTAATGGAATAAATAACTAGTGAATAGTATTGGGATTCGAGAAAAGGATAAGTCCTTTTCGTGAGTCAAGTCAGTATCAGCACAAAAAGCTTTATATATACAGATATATTTTTTAAGGTAATAAAATAAAAATAAAAGCTATGTTAAAGTTTTTTAACCTTCAATTACGATTATTTTTTATTTTAAGGTAATGAACCTTAGGTGCATAAAACTTTTAATCAAGGAAGTAGTTGAGAAATATGTTAATATTCTTAGATACTTTTATTTTTACTAAGATTTAGTATTACTTTTCGTCTTTTTATTGAGATTGGTTGTAAGTTGACACAGACATGCGAAGTGCATTTAGTTAGACCAGCTTACATATTATTTATAAAGTATTTAAATTGATACCAGTGGCGTAGCGCGCGTGGCGACTGTAAACGCGACAGGTTGTGGGTTCGATTTCCACTCGAGGAAACAAAATATTCAATATTTTCATTTTCTTGTTCTGTCCAGCGCAGCGTTGAGTTCCATCACCCATCACGCAATGCCTCTAGAATTCGGAAAGTGTGAGTGTCTTAACATAAGGTTCTTAGGTTGCCCCCTGGTTACCCTGATATGTGCAGGATAAAGAAGATATATTTGATACTTTCAAATATGCAGTCTTGACTTGAGGTAGTGTTGCTTAACCTAAGCACTCTTATGGCAGTATTTATCTATGATCACTTAATTTCCCAAGACATTTCGCAATATGCTTTCTGTGTCTACGAACAAACTTATACACTTGTCAACATGACAGTTACACAGAACTCGTTATCCTTGGTCCGGACGTCAAGGTTTTAGCATAATTGACGTATTTCTTCAAATTTATATTAAAGAAATATGTAGTTATAGTAAGCAATTCCCACCTAAATTCTATATAATAAAGATGATTTTTAAAGATTATTAAATTAGTTACTTATTTACTGAGGATTTTTTTATAATTGCTATTCAAAACTACAGTTCTTTATGTGTGTTTAATGTTGTTATGATTAATGCGGTTTCTGTTTTAGTTTATATACATTTATATAATAAAATATGCTTACCAAAATCATATAAATATTAGTATGGATAATTTTCAAGGTGAAGATAACAATTTTTTTTTAGCTTCACGCTTTCACAAGATACTCCGTTCCCATTAAGATACTTCTGTGCCCTACTTTCCGCCAAGTTCTGGAGGCATTGCATGTTGAGTGGCAGAACTCAACGCCGTGGCTTTGCCTCGTTACCAGATTGAGGAAAATGAAAATATTCAATATTTAATTTCCTCTAGTGGGAATTGAACCCACAACCTGGCGCGTTTACAGCCGTACGCTTGTGACCTCATATTTTACGTTCATTTTAATATAATATTTATTTTGTTTATTACGCTAAAAATATGTTTTTAATAAAAGTTTGTTGCTCAATCAATATGGAATATATTTGAATTAAATGCATTTCGTGTATTGATTTACTTTAAAAGTGCATTTTGTTAACAAAATCATGTAATATATTAGTGTTATTTCATTATTCTACCTCGTGCTTTGAACTCAGAAACGTCCTCTACCAATTTAAATATAGGCGAGCTTACGGCCGGTTATTTTTACATCCCGGTGCCGTTTTCAGGGATGAAAAACGGGATTTCTGGTCATTATGTATAAGGTATGTGTAAAGTAAGGTAATGCTGCAGTCAAATTTTTAATACAAGCGTGTAGTGTAAATGACATATAAAGAGCACCATTTGATTATATTCTATCTAAAGACATATGATTACTTTTATAGTACTTAATAATATTTTATAATATAATTGTATCTTTGTAAGACTTATACCCAGATATAGTAATACCTAGATAAGTAACGATGAGTCAGTTAACCGAGCTAGAGTGAGGATGTGTATTGTTATTTTAAAATTAAAAATGGCTGAAACAAGTATTTTTTATCCGACCCCGCTCAAGTCCAAGACGAGGGTTATGTACGTATGTCCGTTCCTTTGTTCCCTTGTAACTGTTCAACCAGTGAACCGATTTTGATAAAATATGAACAATTTACATAATATATAAGTACATATTTTATCAAATTAGTCAAAGTTGTTTCATGTTTAGAGAACAGAGTGTCTTGGCACTAGTTTGTCTCTGCTTACTATATGCGGGATAAAGCGTGAAGCTTAAAAGAAACTAGTCTTTTTGATAATGTAATATAATTATTAATTATATTTAGTAACGTAGCAACATAATATTATCTTTAATTACGAAAATTTTGATAATAATGTCACCTTTAATTATTTCGACATGATTATAAGAATAAATATTTCGGATTAATGTAAAATGAGTGATTTTAGTCAGTTGAGGCCAGTCGTGACGCAGAGGCACAGAGTTTGACTGTAAACGAGAACCAGGTTATGGGGTTCAATTCCCACTCGAGGAAATTACATATTTAATACTTTCATTTTCTCGCTCTGGCCCGACACCAAAGCGCGGCGTTGAACTCCTCCACTCACCTCCAGATCTAGGCGGAAAATAGGGAAAGAAGTGTCGTAACACTAAATACCCTCTACCTACCCTGCTGTGTGCGGGATACATCGTGAAGCTATAAAAAATATTTATTACATTGAGTGTTATTTTAATATAAGTTTAACGTAACGTTTCGTTAACATGCTGGTCCTTGTGAAATATTAATTTTAATTTTAAATACATTTTACTCACTTAAATGTATAAATTTAATTTTTTTTTTACTATGTTGAATATGGAAATTGAGGGCATCGTACCGCAGTGGGACGGAATATGACTGCAGACTCGTAGTTGTGGATTCGATCTTCAATGTGGAGAATAAATTATCGTGTCAAGGTTTAGCCAGACCAAGCGCGGCGTTGAGTTCTGCCATACAAAACCCAGATTTGGGTCAAAAGTACAGAACTATTAACGAACTATATATAAACTTTTCCTGTCTGCTAAAACTGCGGGATAAAATATGAAACATCTTTAACTTAAAAGTAAATCGTTTTTTACCAGCTTTTATTTGACTTGCCATGTAAGTATGTGTGTTAGTATATGTGAAATCTTGCAAACTCAATTTGACCCACTTGCCGATGTGTGATAGAGCTAAAATTTGGATTACGACTTCAGTTCTGATGACACTGAAATTATATATAATCATTATTTATCTAATCTTATTAATATCTATATAGAAGAAATAATTTCAATATTTAGTAATGTGTGGATCTTATCTTTAAAGTCAAATTATAGATTTAATTTCTTTGATAACAGTGATACGGCTTGTAAGCCCGTTTACCTCTATATGTAGAAATACATTTATCATAACATTATCTTCTTAAATGGGCAAAGTACATGAATATTATGTACATATAAATGATATTGGAATGTGTCTTATTGAACGCGATGTTAGTAGGTTCTATTCTTGTTTGAGGAAAGAGTAACTTTCTTACCCAAAAAGCCATATTTGGTTAATTTCTTAAGTAGAGAGTAGGATCTTGTATTTTAGGCAAAATTTTTTGTTAGTAAAATGCCTGTGATGGGGGCACGAGACGATTCTGGGGTGGGCAAGGAACACCTGACCCCCCCACCTCTCTGTTATTCTTACGAACATGCATGTATTGATTCTAAATATAGGAAAACTTAAGGAAGTGAGTTAGTCTCTTGACCTATATAGTTCCTGTTCTGTTTTACCTGTTCTCTTCAATGACTGTTGAAATGTCATTTATGTACTTTACTATCGTCACAGAAATGAAGTATTTTTTAGATTGTTATACATTTTGTACGTTTTTTTGGTTGAATAAATACTGCGTTGAATTTCGTCACCTCGCCTCCGTGGTCTATTTTAGTAGAAAATTATGATAAGGATGATGTTTTACAGGTTAACTCACTTATTTAAAACACATTTGTAAGACTAGGTTAATGCGGGAATTGCGCAAGGAATAAGAATACGATAAACACGCCTAAATTACAAAATGCACATGATTGTTTTGTATGCCCGTAAAATAAATGGAAACCTGTGTGCTATAAAGAATTTATTATTTTCTCTTTCTTAAATATAAACTTTAAGTATAATATAAGTAGCTTCTTAATTCAGTAATATTGAGTATGGTGCTATTTCCCTAGAGTTAATTAACCTAGTGATAAGACACTCATTGCTTACTCTCCGCCCAATTTTCTAAGACACATTGCATGTAAAACGGCGTAATTCAACGCTGCGCTTTGGTGACGAGTTAAAATTAGATCTATAAAATCTGTTAAATAACTAACTGTTAAAAATTGAATAGTGCGTGAATTTTAATACGAAAAATGCATAAAAATGGCCAAAAACATTAATATAAACTCTATTTATTTCAGATGTGAAGACAATTTTAAAATCAGTATCGGGAAGGCTTCGTTCTGGCGAGCTGACCGCCATAATGGGGCCTTCCGGCGCTGGAAAATCAACACTGCTCAACATTCTTACTGGATACAAGTAGGTTTATTGTTTTGATTAACGCTTGTTTTATAAACATCATTGTGGAATGATTGGATGAAATGACTGGTGTGTCACGCGAGGCTTGTGGGTTTGATCCTTATTTGAGGGAATATTCTAGTTTCCTTGGCCTGGCCTGGCTGGTTAAATTAAACATATTTTCTTTTAGCTTACGCTGTATCCCGCACATAGCAGGATAGGCAGAGGGAACCTCGAAACTTAGTGTTAAAACACTCTGTTCCCATTATGACACTTACGATCCTCACGTTACGTTGAATTCTGGAGGTATTGTGTCTTGGGTGGCGGATGTTAATGGAGTGTTTTGCCTTGTTACCAAAGCGACAATTGAAAATATTAAATATTTCATTTGTTCGAGTGCAAATCGAACCGGCAACTTCTATTAGACATATAAAAAAAATTGTGCTACANTTTATATATGTATAAATCGTATGTCGGAAAATATTAATAATTTCTTAATAAACGTTAATTTTCGTTAATATGTACATACTTATTGCTTTTAATAGACATATGCACAAAACTAGCTTATCTTTATAGATCGGTTTATCCGGACTTTCGATTATCCGACTAACCAGCGACAACAATTACTCCGGTTAATTGAGTTTCTACTGTAGATATGTATACATTAGACAGAATATTAAATAAATTTCACAGCTACAAAGCTCCAAACGTTAGGTTCCAAGGACGTCAATCTCTCACAAGTATGGAAATGCAACGCGACATAGCATTAGCAGAGCGCGGCCACTCGCTGAATGCTTTTCCAATATCGCACTAATGGAACTGTGGTTTCAAATGTATGTAACCTAATGTGGACATATATATGTATGTTACAGAGGTTTCTAGCTGTCATGCTTATATATGAAAAATGTATAGAAAATTAGCTTCTTTCTGCAACTCGCACTCAGCAGGATAGGAAATCTGGAGGCATTGCGTGTTGAGTGATAGAACTTGCCTCGACCAGAGCGAAGAAATGAGAACATAAATTTAAATAAATATTTTATTTCTGCGAGTAGAGATCGAACCACCAACCATCGCATAAAAAATTTTTTAGATAGTAAAATTATACGTAGAACAAGAGGTTTTCTTTTATTTTCGTTCATATTAGCGTTTTTAATAATATTAGCTAAAATTAGAAGCTGCAAAAAGGAAGAACATATATAAACAATACTATAACTTATATAATAGTCCTATAGAACAATCCTACGTACCACATTATCTATATATATAAAATCGAAAGGTCACTCACTCATCACGAAATCTCAGAAACTACATGTGCTAGGAATCTCAAATTTTGCATAGGAGTTATTTATAGGACGTAGGTGCTCGCTAAGACGGGAATTTGCAATATTCGACTTCTAAGGGGTTGTTTTTGGGGTTGAAAGTTTGTATGAAACTTCGTTACTACAAATGCTAGGAGTCTCAAATTTTGCATAGACGTCACTAGGACGTAGCCATGGAGACAGAAATTAATAATAACATAGTTCACGCGGGTGAAACCGCGAGCGGGGCGCTAGTAATAATATAAACTGTACGGTCTCTAAAGCAATTTGTACACAAATGATTTTTTATTTAATTAAATATTGTTTAAAATCCATTTTGCGCTAACGAAATATAAGCAAAGGAGGGGTAATTAAGTGGACTGGGTAATGGAAGTAATAAATAATAAGGAAGGAATAGGAGGTAATGTACTGAGATCCCTTAAATATTGTTTCTCAAATACGGAAACTAAAGGTTACCTTGTTCCTTTATTATTGCAGACCTTTAATATTTCCACTAAAATTAATTTTCATTATATTTTAGAAACATTTTGCGGTGTTGTTTTTGACATGTTATAACTATGAAGGTAACGTTATTTCAGTAGTTATTTCACTCTTTGATCTACTTGTATAATTTGCTTTTTAATTGACTTTTACAAGTGTTAGAAACCACGGATATTTAAAGGATTTTTTTTCAATATCACGCTGTATGTGGCACCCAGCAGGGTAGGCAGAGAGAACCTAGTGTTAAGGCACTCTGGTGCCCATTATTCGCCTAATTCTACAGACACTATTTAGTGGTGAAACTCAACACCGACACCAAAGTGAAAAAAATGGAAATATTAAATATTTCATTTNTTTGTTCGAGTGGAAATCGAACCCACAACTTCTGTTAGACATATAAAAAAAATTGTGCTACATATGAACAAAACCAGCTTTTCTTTATACATTGGATTATCTGAATTTTCGATTATCGGAATAACTAACGACAACAATTACTCCGGTTAATCGAGTTTCTACTGTATACATTTTTCTTTATATTTGAATATGAAATTTTATGGAGTAACATTTTAAGCTGTAATGTATTTTTGTAGTAAAAGGAAACTGCGTTGTAAATGCAAGGACTACGTTTAAGGTTTAACTATTTATATAAAGAAGGTTAAAGAACCTTTGAGTACCTACACATATAAATTAAATGGAAGTGTTTGTCTGTAATTTTAAAATAACAAGCAGATAATCTACTTTTCCTGTCTGGCTGTTCGTCCGGGCTAATCTCTGGAACAGCTGCACCGACTGTACATAGAATATATGTATAATAGAGAAAAAAAAATCTTATGTAGGTATATTTATTATCTACAAAGATATATTATAATTATAATCAATATGAAACTATAATATGATAAAAAAATATTATCATAAAGTGTTGCTATGGTAAAATTGGTGGTCACGCTTCGATTTCGAGACATTACGCTAGTGGTTGACTGTAGAAAACTTATGTTTTCACTTTGTCGTTTTGTTGCGACATGATTTCTGCAACTTTCTCTTTATATAGTGAAAATCATCTTAAATTACCTTTACCTAGCAATTGTAGGTTGAATATATTCTAAGACATTTCTAATACCTATTTGAACATACTTTCATTTTTCTACTTTAACTTAGGTGATGGAAGGAATTAAGAAAGTAATGTTTAACATTATTGTTACCGGCGTTGCGCAGTGGGGCAGCGCCTTAGTGTAACGCGGTGGTTGTGGGATCGATCCCCACTCAGGTAAATTAATTATAATTATTTTCATATCCCTGCACTAGTAGACGAAGCGGAGAAAATGGGGTAGTTTTTTAGCAGCTTTACACGTGTTGACTACGATTATCTATAACATTTGATTGAACTGAAATTTTACCTTTCTGCTCCCAGTAGTTACAGCTAACTAACTGCCTAACTGTGTGTGTTCGCCCGCAACTTTATTAGCGTGGACTATGAGACGTTAATGGGAAAATCCCAGTTTTTCTCAATCTCGTTGGAGTTGCCAGAAATTGTTTCTTATTACTCCGTTACACTCTCTAATCTTTCTAATGTCAGGTACGCTTTGTCTGTCACTTACTCGGTGACGGAAAAGTTTTATATATACATACATAGATGTGTTATAAGTAGAATTTCAAAACATATTTGCTTACACAGATCGACCTGAACAATAAAATATATATATATAAAATAGATTTTTAAAAATTAGCTTCTCGCTGTATCCCACACACAGCAGGGTAGCCAGAGGGAACCTAGTAATAACACACTCCGTTCCCCACTTTCCGCCGAATTCTGGAAGCAGAATTCTGGAGGCAGAGCGAAGAAATTGAAATATAAATTTAAATAAATATAAAATAGATTTAAAAAGAAATTATTTATTATTGTAAAAAAATCAATATTAATACTTACAAATAATATTACGTTATACGCTTATACGTTCTGTTAAGAAGGTTAGTTAGTTATTTTTTCTATATCAGCCTTTGTTTTTTTCTGTTAAAAGAAAAACAAGTGTTTTAAAAGGCCGTTGTAAATTATCTTAGCACATTATAAAGAACTGTTTTATTTCCAATAACTATTGTAATTTACTGTATATATTATATTATTATAATAGTAGTTTTTTTTTTATCTAAATAGGAATAATAACTAATATTATCCGGTTTATAAAATGGAAGAGCGACTTTTATATGTTTTTTTATTGTTTTCTCGTGTATGTTAAGTTAGTGTTGCTATAGTCTATTTATTTGGGGCTGAGAAAAAATGTAAACAATGAAAACAAAGTTTCTCAAACTTTAATGTGGCATTTATGATATTCGATTCCATATACATCGTTATATAGTGTTATTTACAGTGTTATTTCTATTACCTCCATAGTTATTTTTATAAAATATATTACCTCCATTAATCGTACTTGTAAAATAACCTTTTTATGGTTCGTTTATCATTGATCTCATGGCTACTTGAATAGGGTATAGGTTTATTTGTTACTGTGGACTATTTATTCTGTATCTATTGTAGTCTAATTAATATTTTAATAAAATATTTTTTTAGATGTATTAACTCTAAAGAATAGAACAAATTAAATTATGAGAAGCCTATTTATCAAGTATTTTGAACCTGCTACCGACTTAGCAGTCAAAATGTCTTTGAACCTTCAAATCTATAATATTTAGTTAAAAAAGCTCATGTTTCTATTATGTATGTCAGAATTATTGGCAACCGGAACTCCATTATCAGCAGCAAATGGGTCAGATCAATTACCCAGTGCGTAGAGCATTGTGTAACATATTAGTAACTTGGTTAGAGAAGATTCAAGAATATTTATTATTAAAATTGCTGGACCTTATATATGAAATAGGCGGAAGGAATTTTATTATAGTATATCATTCTTAACTTTATGCTCACGCTTAGGGAAAAAATAAGATGCATTTTGCCTAGGCATATCTAAGAAATATGGCTGTATAATAGGGCTACAGTGTCGATGCGTATTTGGAAAAATTATATTTAAATTTTATTTATAGCTTTGTTTTGACAAGACAAACAATCAAATGGGCGGAAAGTGGAGAACGGAGTGTTTTCATACTTTCATTGATACCAATATATTATAATAGTTTCAGTTTCACGCTGTATCCCGCATGTATCAGGGCAAAGTGAGCATAATTTTAAGACCCCCCACTTTCCGCCGAATTCTGGAGACATTGCGTGTTGAGTGACTGAAGTACAACTATTAAATATTTCATTTCCAAGAACAACAGCCCACACTGCCTTTTCGCCATAACTGTAATATATAATAGTAAAAGTATACATATGAACTAACACTTATAGGAAATCGACGAGCAAGTGAAGGGATATTCGATATGAAATATAGAAAAAAAAAACGTAGACTAATGTCAATAAATTACGTGTCGAGTCGTCAGTTAACTGGGACACCGGAGGTTTGCAATGTATAGACATGCAGGGCTTGCGTAAATCACCGACGACTGCTATATTACTACTATATTATAGTACCTATATTAGTAAAGTTTTATATATGCTAATATATTAGTGAATTTGGATGGAATACTAGTTTTTAAGTGTGGATTTGCCTGTGTGCTCAAATGGAAATAGTCAAGTTCTCCTGTTTTGCTACATTTTTCATTGTAACTCCAGTCCTATTTATCTTAGCGTGATTTAATATTATAGTCTTCTCTAAATACACTATCAAATACACAAATATTTTTTCAATTCTATGTAGTAGTTTGTGAGATTAGAGCGTTCAATCAAACGGGGAACGTTTTAACACCGGGTTCCCTCTATTTTCCCTATAAAATGCGGGATACAGGTAAAGCTAAAAAAAGATTNATTCTGTATCTATTGTAGTCTAATTAATATTTTAATAAAATATTTTTTTAGATGTATTAACTCTAAAGAATAGAACAAATTAAATTATGAGAAGCCTATTTATCAAGTATTTTGAACCTGCTACCGACTTAGCAGTCAAAATGTCTTTGAACCTTCAAATCTATAATATTTAGTTAAAAAAGCTCATGTTTCTATTATGTATGTCAGAATTATTGGCAACCGGAACTCCATTATCAGCAGCAAATGGGTCAGATCAATTACCCAGTGCGTAGAGTAACTTGGTTAGAGAAGATTCAAGAATATTTATAGTATTAAAATGTTATGTTTTTCTTTATATATTTTTTGTATCGAGTGGACATTATATATGAAATTATTATAGTATATCATTCTTAACTTCATGCTCACTCTTAGGGACAAAACAAGATGCATTTTATCTAGGCATATCTAAGAAATGAGGAAGAAATAAGAAGCTGTATAATAGGGCTTCAGTGTCGATCCGTACTTGGAAAAATTATATTTAAATTTTATTTATAGCTTCGTTTTGACAAGACAAACACTCAAATTGGCGGAAAGTGGAGAACGTAGTGTTTTCATACTTTCATTGATACCAATATATTATAATAGTTTCAGTTTCACCCTGTATCCTGCATGTATCAGGGCAAAGGGAGCATAGTTTGAAGACTGCTTACTTTCCACCGAATTCTAGAGGCATTACGTGTTGAGTGACTGAAGTACAACTATTAAATATTTCATTTCCAAGAACAACAGCCCACACTGCCTTTTCACCATAACTGTAATATATAATAGTAAAAGTATACATATAAACTAACACTTATAGGAAATCGACGAGCAAGTGAAGGGATATTCGATATGAAATATAGAAAAAAAAACGTAGACTAATGTCAATAAATTACGTGTCGAGTCGTCAGTTAACTGGGACACCGGAGGTTTGCAATGTATAGACATGCAGGGCTTGCGTAAATCACCGACGACTGCTATATTACTACTATATTATAGTACCTATATTAGTAGAGTTTTATATATACTAATATATTAGTGGATTTGTATGGAATACTAGTTTTTAGGTGTGGATCTGCCTGTGTGCTCAAATGAAAATAGTCAAGCTCTCCTGTTTTGCTACATTTTTCATTGTAACTCCAGTCCTATTGATCTTAGCGGGATTTAATATTATAGTCTTCTTTAAACACACTGTCAAATACACAAATATTCTTTCAATTCCAACTGGTAGTTTGTTACCCGGGTTACACCGGGTTCCCTCTGTCTTCCCTATAAAATGCGGGATACAGGTGAAGCTAAAAAAAGATTTACATATGAGTTTATGTATAAATATTAAAAACACTCTATTTTTAGATTTGAATATAAATTTAAAAAAATAATATAATATATCACCAATTCTACACTATGACCACCCTTGTTATACATTTTGCTTGTTATCGGCATTGCCTGACATTACTCATCATATAAAAATATAATATACAGTTCAAAGTCTAAGTACCTAACTGTATACGCTGCGCAGTAATTGTAGACAACTTCTTTGTTAGACGGTCACTTTGCGAAGTAGTAATTAGACAAATTACTAGATGTCTAACTGCTTATAAAGATAAGTGGATGATGTCTTATATTTAAACCACTGTGGCGCCAAATAGGTGGCGAGTGGCAAAGTGGCGTTTTATTCCAGGTCGGAAGTATAATCAATTTTTATTTGTCCGCTCTGGAAATGGTATATGAGATGCTGAACCTGCTCTGTGCTGAAGAGCTTCCAGAGAACTTATAGAAGGTAGAAAGCCCGTAAAACTAGTAGATATTGCAGTTTTACCTTTGTGTATCTCCTACAGACAGAAAGATCTTTTGGGAACCGAACCGGTATTAATCAACCGGGATTCAAACTCGAGAAATATGCACAGAATCCATTGAAACGAAATATTTAATTAGCTCCGCCACTCAACAGGTAATTCAGCGGAAAATGGGAAACCTACGTGTTTTAATGGGAACGCAGTGTCTTAACACTAGGTCCTCAGGTTTCCTCTGCCTGGGTAGCCATGTGCGGGATACAGCGTGAAGTATATATTTTTTGTTGAGTAATATTTTCAAGTATAGTATACGATGCAAATGAGGTGTAGGTATGACGCGCCAGTATATATAACTAATTTGCGTAATTATATGTATTTCCTGATTTACTACTGGCATTTGGCTGTTACTTGTCCTATATTTTAAAATTATAAAATAATAATATCTATTTATTATTAGTTTAAAAGAGAAGCTATCGTGATACAGTAGACTGACGGTGTCCTTACTAAAACGATGGTGTTGGGACAGTAGGTACCTATTAGTGGAGGCATTTCAAAAATTTTATTTTCTCAAAGTATAAAATAGAATATTTAAAGTAGTAGTAGTAACACTTGATTCCATCTGCCTATCCTGCAGTGTGCGGGATACAGCGGGAATCTACTTTTTATTGAATAATAGTTGTCGTCCACAATTTCGTTTGTGTGGATCATATGATCCTTGCCATGTCATTTTAATCTTCAATTTCTCACCAGTTGTGGGTAAGTTACAATCTATAAGTAGTCAAGAATTTTTTATCTAAATTCGAAAAACGAAAATGTCCTGACACTAAGTTCCCTCTGCCGGCTGTGTGCGGGATACAGCGTGAAGCTAAAAAACAAGACAATTTACTATGGTAACGAAATTACCGTCAACTCATATATTCTCCGTACTCGTGTTATCATTTAAATGTGCCTTACGAGTATGTGTTAATATTGCATTAAATATGTTGAAATATAATTTGTGTCCATTTTAATTGGTAATTGACTGGGATTATTACAGTATTATCAATTTTCTGTTTTATATGGTAAAAGGTAAATTATATGGAAAATTACAGCAGTGCTAAGTTATAATTAAAACTTGTTAATAAAGAGAAACAAAGCGATGTCCGCTTAACTCTTTTAAAGTACGCGTCGGATTTTAATATAGCTTTTACAAAAATACGTAGTGATTCAAGAGGAAGGTTTGCAGGAAAGTTTGTATGTATGATACATGCATGTTTTAGAGAAAACCCGACAGTCGAGAATGTCGAACATTTGTCATGTTATTCTGTTTTTGTACAATGTGATTTTACATTTTACAGCCAATTTTACAGCTATGTATCCAGAATTGTGTAGTTGCAAAATCACGAAGGGAATAGTAGTATAGTAATAGTTATATAATAGGAATAGTAATAGTTATGTTGCAATTGCAGAGCCCGGACAAACAGACAGACAAAAAGAAGTTGTAATCACAGATGTAGAAATCTCACTAGTTGTATGTATAAAACCGTAAAAGGAAAATATAAGTAAATTTAATTTCTAATAAGACAACATTTATCCTCGATTTTTTTAGCTTTTCGCTGTATCCCGCGTATAGCAGGGTAGGCAGATTGCGCGCTATGCCTTGTTACCATTGCGAAGAAGCGAAAATGTTAATAAATGATAATTCATTACCCCGAGTTGGAATTGAAACCAGAACCGTCGCATATACAGACACACGTTTGTGCCACAGCGGCACGGCGGCCTTAATTTCTTACTAAAATCCTCGAATTGTTCATTAAAATCACTTTCATGACCTATTTAGGTATTTAAAAACTTTTCGTTTATAAAAGTACTTAATAAATATCAACAAGTTACGAAAAAAAAATTGTTAAGTGCAAGGTAAGTCTCTTTGCCTCGCTAACTTGAGACCTTGACAATTAAATAACGTTTATTCGAAGAGAATTTTCTTAATGATCTCAATTAAAATATTTCTTGTCAGACGAGTTTCCTTATTTTATTATTGTAACTAGACAGTAGGTACCTACTGCAAAATGATATTTTATCCACATTCTGGCTGGTTTTTATATCTAGAAGGTCAATAGTTCCTCGTTCCGCGAAAAAGATCAGCGCCTGACTCTAAATGAGATGGTTTTAGGTTCGTTCTCCACCCAAGGGAATAAACTATTTTCGTAGAGTTAGACAGTAGAGTTGCAGCCAAGAATTAATCGTTTCCGAAAATGAAAGTGAGAATTGATTGATTAATTAATTGATTGTGCTGTGAGTGGAAGTCTAAAACTTAAGTTGATCAATAAAACAAGTGATTCCATCCAATGTAGCAACATTTCACTATAGAAAGCAGATAAATTTCGTGGACATCCTCCGCTTACAAATTGTGAACCCCCTATTATGTTGGATGTTAGACCCCCGAATCTCCCGTGGACCCCTGGGGGTTATCTCAACTAGTATTAAGAATATTATTCCTAAATAAGCAAAGGCAAATTAATTTATTTATGTAAATAGAGATTTCATACAATCTACCACAATTGTTATATTTGCTGCCATATTATGGCAACACTGGAAAAAAAGGTTGTATCCTCCAGCCCATCCAAGCGTATAAATTGTGTAACGTTATAATATAAAACTGATTCAAGTAATCAACTACATTATCGTTAGTCTGTAAAGTTTTACGGCGATTAAAATCAGATTTGGCAATCCACGGGCAACGGATAAGATAATTATTATATTGTTAGCAATATGTGCATTTACTGTTGATCCTTTTTTATTTGATATTTTTTATTATATGTATAGATTATAAAATTTTAGTTTGATGCCAGTCGTGGCGCATGGTATTGCCATATCCACGTTAAATACAATAAAGAATAATAATATTGTTGACAGCGTGAAGCTAAAAAATGCATGAAAATAAACGTAAAAAAGTTTTCCTTCATTTAATAGACAGAATAAGAATATTAATTGAATTGCAAAAAAGATGATACAATAAGGACAGAAACTCAAGGCTCTTTAGTAAGATATGATCTTGAAACTTGCTATGCCTAGTAATCCAATGAAGTACTTATTTATAACTCACCTTTTGCTTTTTGTTTTAAGAATTCTTTTATTTAGGTTGCAATTGATATATTCAAAACGACATATCGTTGGGTTAGTTTGTAAACCTGTTAAATCTATTTTTTTCTCCGTTGTGTACATTTTATTATTGAAAATAACAAAATATTTCTGGGGATCGAGCTTACAACCGTTGCGTTTCCAGTCACGCACTTGTGCCACTGCGTCACAACGTCCTCATTTTATTAGAAAAAGCTAAATTTATAGTAATTTTAAATGAGGTGCCCCAATTATCATTCTATCTTATTATTTATTTATTATTATTTAGTGAGTAGTCTTCAAAGAGAATAGGATTGTTTTGTTAAATTTTTTATTTAATATACTTGGCAGTTCTTTTCCTACTCCGAGAAATGTTTATATTTAGTAATGCACGTGTTTCCTTAGTCAACTTTATGCGATGTTGTATTTTGCAATACTTACACAAAGCATATGAAGTCAGGATATTATAAGAAATCTTGAATTAATTCACATTTGATGTACAAACACTTAGTGATTAGTCACTATGTTTTCCAATATTTTTTTACAACTATATCTTTTCCTTTGTCCCCAGGACATCCGGAATGGAGGGCAGCATCACAGTAAACGGCATGGAGCGCAATCTGTCGAGCTTTAGAAAGCTATCGTGCTATATCATGCAAGATAACCAATTGCATGGGAATTTGACTGTTGAAGAAGCAATGGCGGTAGCAACCGCTTTAAAATTACCGAGTGCTACTACGAGAGCTGATAAGGAGGAAGTGGTATGTTGACATTAAGTTTTATAGTCTAACTTTCGTTATATGTGTATCGTCAAAGGGTTAGTAAGCGTAATTTTATAATGAAATTAGTTATAAATTGCAATAAATACATTATAGTATTGTTTTTAATTTATAAAAAAATTTAAAGTAAAAGAAAATCTAAGGTCAAATGTTCACAATTTACGTTCTGTGTCAATGATTTAATTGTTTTACATTGTATCGTTTACATTCATGTCAGTAACTAATTTTAACACTGTACTCGTATTTGTAAATATCTAAATATTTATCTTTATATCAGTTATTTGGATGACTTTTCTTTATTCCAGAAGCTTCTTTAAAAAGTCTAAATAAGCAAATCCATCAAATATCACACAGTTTCTTCATATTAAAACATATTTTTCGTTTACAGATCCAAGAAATCCTAGAGACCCTTGGTCTATCGGAACACCATAAAACAATGACATCTAACCTTTCAGGGGGTCAAAAGAAGCGTTTGTCCATAGCCCTGGAGCTAGTTAACAATCCACCTATAATGTTCTTTGACGAGCCCACTTCAGGTTTAGACAGTTCATCCTGTTTCCAATGTATATCCTTGTTGAAAACCTTGGCAAGGGGTGGTAGGACTATTATTTGTACGATACATCAGCCTTCGGCACGTTTGTTTGAAATGTTTGATCATTTGTATACGTTGGCGGACGGACAGTGCGTGTATCAAGGCAGTACTGGAAGATTGGGTAAGACATTTATTTTTAAGTTTTTCTATCATTCATTATTTTTCTTTTTTTTCTTTGTTATTTATATTTTTTTAATTCTGTGTATAGGTATTTAGGTTAGTCATCAGACTTTCGTGTTTATGTGCTTGTTTATCTATAAATATTTGTATCAATAATTTAAACGAGGATTATATATAAATTCTCATATATGTCGACTTATGTCTTACTTAAAATAATCCAAACAATATCTACAGGCTTAGAATCACTAACCATTATAACACTTGCCGAAAAAGTAACAAAATGTACCAACTTTTCATACATCTATGCTAATTTTACATCAAACGTAACGTTAATTGTTGACATTTAAAAGTTGTTGCTTTTTTAACTTTAACAAGTCTCAAGTATCATTTTTTAAATGTCATTACATTTTTTTTATGAAATTTTATTTTAATTAATGTTTACAACGCGTTCATTAGGTCTACCGATTGACCTTTAAACGGTTATCTAATCATCAATTATACGGAATAAATAAGATACAATTAGTATCGCAGTATATAATTGACGCCTTTGTAAAGACTTGCTGACATATATACATATATCATATTTATGAAGTTTACTAGTATTTATAAGAAATGGTCGTAGGTTGAAATCCTATATAACTTAATATATTAATTTTTTTCTTTCATTTCAGTGGAATGGCTCGGTAGTCTAAATTTACAATGTCCGTCCTACCACAATCCGGCGTCCTTCATAATAGAAGTGTCTTGTGGCGAGTATGGTGACAATACAGGCAAATTGGTTCGAGCTATTGAAAACGGGAAGAATGATATTCGGTAAGTTTTTTTATAGCCATTAAATATATGTAAACGGTTGCTTTTTTCATGGTTTTTAGCAGAAAGGAAAATTGTATGTAAACGCGACGGTAGCCGGTTCGACCCATTCGGGGCATGAAATATTTAATATTTTTACGTTTCGGTAACGAGGCAATCCGCGACTTTATTTTCCGTGACTCAACGCAATGACATGAGAATTCGATGGAAAGTGTAGAACGGAACTGTCTCAATGGGAAAGATGGGATGTTTTCCGATTTCCTTTGCCTACCCTGCTATGTGCGGTATATATTTTTTATAACAAAAATTTTATACATCTTTCACCCTGCGTGGGACTCTATAGACAAAAATTTATGGTATAAATTGCTCAGTCTAGTCTATTATTGTTTATTTTTAGATGGTCGGATGTTCCATTCTATTGAAGTCATTTATAAGGATCTAAAATGCAACATTTTATTACAGATGTGTAATTTTTCCTCAACCATTATAAAATTATACAAATTATAAAAGCAGAATGGATTTCTCAGTCTTAATTGATTCCATTTCACGTTTAACGATTAACCTACAATAGCATGACATTAAGACATCTTATTCATGTAATAACAAATACACTGAATCATGTATGTTGCTTATTTCTTTTGATTAGTATTAAAGACCTGTTAAGACAGCGCGGGGTTGAGTTCTGCCACTCAACTCAGGTCAGTTACAGGTAACACGGTACAGGTCAGGACCCCAATCGAGGAAATGAAATATTTATTTAAATTTATATTTCCATTTCTTCGGTCTGTTGTCGAGGCAAAGGGCTTCGTTGAGTTCCACCACTCAACATGCAATGCCTCCATTAAAAACGTGACCATAGTTTTTCATACATATATCTTACTTTATCAGAGACTTCAAAATGTGATAATAATGGAAGGACTTATAATTGTTTCTAATTACGATATAATTTATGAAGGTTAAATATTTTTACTTTATCATATTTTTTTATCTCATCCTTTGTTTTATCTGTAATTGTTAAGTATGGAAATTCTTTAGTATCTATTTCCGTTACGTTGTTTTTCAATAAAATAAAAAAATGTAATAACGGCCACGTGACGCAGTTAGATTAGTTCTTCATTGTATGAGATGACTACAGGCTCTAAAGCCTTTTAAAGAAAAAAATCTTGTCACATCAATGCGACGCTGACGTAAGAGGAAAACCGTTGTTGGGTTACGCTTTTTTAGTTCTTTAATAGACTCTGTTTAAATGGAAAATGGGGACCAAATGAGGTAAAAAAAAATAAGAAAAATGTTTTTATTATTTTAAATTCAAATTTACAGAAATGGAATGCCGCTTCCGAAACTTGCGACATATAATAATAAGAATGATATGGAAAAATCATTGAAAAACGAATGGAATAAAAATGATGCGTCTCAAATACAGGACAAAATGGCGGACGTGCCTAACGGGACCAACGGGACCAATGGTACTAATATACAAAACGGGATTTTACAATATGCTGCCAATGAAATGTCTAAAGGCAAAAGTAAGTTATTTCAATTATTATCAAACACTCTGTTTTTCGCTTTTGGTGCATTCAGATATATTATAAAACGATATCTTTTTATTATATGTGTCCAAATTGTTGTTATATACAAGATATATACAAGATCTTTTCGTAAATTATAGCTTATGTGTTATTCTGATGATTATTTGATACACTCCTGCAAAACTTCAACTGAATCCGTTCAGTAGTTTTTGCCGGAAAGTAAATCAAATATACAACGGAGTTTGTTATCACTAGGTTTTCTCTGGCTAACTTGCAATGTGCGGGATGCAGCGTGAAGATTAAAAAAAAGGAAATATTGTGGATAAATAAATGTACATATTGTGATAAACATTCCTATTTATAATATTAGCGGTGTAGGGATATTATTTACCAAAGTAAAGATCGAACCCACTACCTCGAGGCAAGATTAATCGATCTATTTAATAAATAAATATTATAAAGGAATTTAAAAACATCCGCCAACTTGTATAGCATATATTTTTAATATATTATGTTCCATTGTAAAAACAATAGAGATTGTTTGGTTTGCGTTTCTGCATATTAATGTACTAGGATATTTCCTTCGTAATTACAATTTGTTTTTATGTTTTTATAGAATAGTCATATTAAACTTATTTCATAAATAATTGTTGACGTCGTTGTGACCTCAGAGGTACACTCGGAGAGTGAAATATTTTCATTTCTCTGGCATGCGGCGCTGAACACTATGCTCTGGCAATAAACTAGAGCGCAGCGTTGAGTTTACAAAACGGACTTGTCAATGACAATATTTTGATAATACATTTGTATTACTAAAATACAAGGATCATTCATATTGCATAAAATTAAATGATTAGTATAATAGTAGTAAATATTCGTTTCATAAATTGTTATTGAATTGAACCTGCGACCTCTGCTTACAGTTAAAATTCTCTGATACATTACAAGTATCGTCATAACTCATAACACAATCGGTTTTTAATCCAGTAAAGTATGTTCTAGAAATATGAAGTGACAAAGGTCGATTTTAACGTCAATATAAAAAGCAATAAACAAATGAGTAATAAAGTTGACGATTGAATAGAAATAAATGATTTTGACAATTATAAACTGTACATTTTTTAATCAGGTTCCGCAACTCAACAAACAATTTTTGAATGCGGTTGAAAAAGGAGAGTAGAGTGTCTCGAAATTAGATTTTCTCCGCCAACTCCAAAATTACTAAAGAAAAATATATTCTTATGCGGTTGTTACAAGTTTACAACTTATTTATGTTGTTACTTTTAGCAAACATGTTTTAATAACTAGGCATTCCGATTTTTTCTACAAAAAATATTTGATCCCTCAATTTATACACGACGCCGGCACAAATATGCAACTGTATACTGCAACAGTTGTGAGTTCGATTCCCCACTCGGGGATGTGAAATATGTAAAATTTTCAATTCATAGCGCTGTGTTGAATTCCGCCGCTCAACACCTCGCTGTCTACCATGGTATGTGCGGTATACAGCGTGAAGCTGAAAAAAAAAAAAGTTTATACACTGTTACCAATAGTGTTTTCCGCTCGCGAGTTTTCTTGTTTGTTCAACATTAATATAATATACAATGTATATATCAAGTATGAGATTATGTTTTATACTAAGTAAATGTTTATTCAGATCCCAGAAATCGTTATTAATTCTAAATTGCCATTAATTTAACTTACTAGTTAGGAAGAAATAATATATTCATTAAAAAAAAATGAAAATGTTGACAGATTAATAATATAAACATGGAAACAGTAATTTAACTAATGTGACATATAATTGTACATACGCCTATTATATTATTATCTAGTAATTTGCGATAGCAAAGGTCAAAGTTTTAAATAATTTCCTGTTTGTATCAAACAGTGGTATTTGTACATATTATAATTGTACTGTAGATACGACAATTTGAACACTATGGGTAGTGGGTTTGATTCTTTCTCGCGGGAAGGTTTATATTTATATTTGAGGGCAGACGTGGTGCAGGGCACAAGCGTGTGATTGTAAACGAGACCAGAGTGAGTTGGATTCGCACTCGAGGAAATTAAATTTTTCATATTACATTAATTTCCTTGTGTTGGTAACGAGGCAAAGCCCGGCGTTCCGCCACCCAATACGTAAATTTTCTACACATTTTTTTTTCTTGAATCTTTAAAAATTAGATTTTACTAGAATAGTTAATAATCATATATCTATTTACACTACACTGACTGATAAGTTACACGAGACAAGACAAAGAGATCTGTATTTATTTCCAAGATTGTCATTTTCAAATGACCTTACATTGTTTCGTAGTTGGGTACCTTGAACCCGGTGTCAGAAACCTTTAAGTGATTTTCGACTTAAATGATAAATTAATGATATATTAAAGATTTGTTGGTCTTTGCCCTCTTTTAAAGGTTTGAAGTATAAAAAATATGTGAATTTTATTTGTCTGTATGTTTTTTTGTACTGTCTCGGTCAAATTTGATGTTTTATTTTCCTTAATTTTGTATAATAATTTATTTTGCGTAAGCGATAGTTATGGATTTGATCCCGCTCGGGGGAATGAGTTATCGTAAATTCCTCGCTGTAGTAACAAGATAAAGAGCGGCGTTGAGTTGCGCCCCTCAACACGCAATGTCTAACAATCAATGCCCTCTGCATAACCTGTTATATACCGAATAAGTGAAGCTAAAAAAAGATTATATACAATAAAAATAATAGATATTTCACATAATAACTTATAACAATAATATTTACAAAAATATTATATAAATGTATTATAATGAAGTAAATTATATAATTATTTTTCTTATTACTTTACCAGATGAGGCTCTTGTAGTACAAGTCGACACGGAAAAGCCAGATAATGTGGAAGTGGCTTTACTAGGAACGGACGGATCGCCGCGGCGTTATGCTACGTCAGAATTAACACAGTTTTGGGTGGTCTTGAAACGAACATTGCTTTTTAGTAGACGAGACTGGGTAAGTATTTCTAATAATATTAATTATAATATATAAATAATTAGAAAATGAAAATATTAATTAATAATAATGCATTCCCCAAGTGGGTATCGACCCCACAACCGTTGCGTTTACAGTCGCACGTTTGTGTAGTAATAATTCCTTATAATTGTATTGTAAATACAAATAAATATTTCTACACATACATTTATTTTTATATTAAATTTCACAAATGTTATCAATAACGCTGACTTATGACGTTAAGCGGTTATTTTTACCCTCTCAAGTTAGAATTAATTCACTTTTTTGTTGAAAACACGTTCAAACGAGTTTTGATGTTGACGTTGTACAGTTTGAATATAGTTAGGTAATGATTTAATTAATTTATTCTTATATTAGATGGAAAGTGGGGTATGGAAGTTTCTTAATTGGAACGGAGTATCTTAACACTAGGTTCCCAGGTTTCGTCTGCCTACCCAGCCATGTGCGGGATACAGATACAGATTTATTTACAGTGGATATAGCTTATATATAGAATAGAACTTGTACTACAATTGTTCGACAAAATTTTGGTTTGATTTTGCTATTATATATAAATAATCCTACGTTTAGAAAACATGTTACTAAACAGATTCTTTTTGTCCTTTATACATAGAAAATAAATAAATGAATCGACTGCGTTCCTAAGATTCCATTTCGTACTTTTTTATTAGCTTCGCGAGGCACTCCCGCACATGGCAGGGTGTAGGTAGAGGGAATCTAGAAACCTAGTTAAGTTTTTTTACTTGACAAAATTAACACATTATATTGAAGAATAATAAACACGTATATGTAATATTACATAGGTGGTTTGAAACACTAATGATTGTTAATTGCTTTGTAAATTACAAAACAATTATCTGTTAGAAATATAAAATTATTCAAGAATGTTTATGTGAATGACGAAAAATATAATTTATGACAAATAAACATTTTGAGGCTAGCCGTGGCGCAGTGGTAAGTGTGATTTTAAACGTGATGGGTGAGTTATGGGTTCGATTCCTACTTACAGAAATTAAATATTTAACTGAATTTCGCCACTCGAGTGATCAAACGACTGATTTATTATAAGATGCTCAGTCGAATCTACTGTAAACGTGACGGTTGTGGGTTCTATTACCATTCAGGGAAATAAAATATTTATTTTTGCTCACTCTGTTAATAAGACAAAGCGCAGAAATAAATTCCGCCTCTCAATAATAACTTTACAACTGAAATAATAACTTTACATAAAGATAAAGCATAAATGATATAACTCTCGCCAATAACATTTTTTTCTATTTATTTATAGACACTTATGTACCTGCGACTCTTCGCGCACATCCTTGTAGGTTTTCTAATAGGCGCACTGTATTACGACATAGGCGACGATGGCTCTAAAGTGCTATCGAATTTGGGATTTTTGTTCTTCAACATGCTTTTCCTCATGTACACGTCCATGACGATAACTATACTTAGTTGTGAGTATATGTTTTTTTTTGTGTTTTGATAGTTCTGTAATAAGTAAGTGTGGGTTCGTATCTATATGAAAAATTGTCAGTTTTTTTTATTATGATGTAAAAGTGATGACTTTTTTTAATTGTTAATCACTCACTGAGAAAAACTATAATAATTGATTTTGAAAAAACTTAAAGAATATCGACATATCGTAAATAAATGACACTGGTTCGATTCCCATTTTTCTCCTTTTCCTCTTCCTTATGTACTTTTCTAAATAAATATAAAAAATATCACTTCGAGAAATATTTTTAAAATTAACCCACAACTACTTATATTTAAATAATTTCCATTGCGTACTTTATTTCATTTTTTTTATTATAATGTTTTTTTTTCCAATTTATTTCCAGTCCCTCTAGAAATGCCGGTGTTAATAAAGGAACATTTCAATAGATGGTATTCGCTACGATCGTATTATTTGGCGATAACAGTATCTGATATACCGTTCCAGGTAATTGTAGTTATATTTAGTTAAATTTAATTGCAACTGCGCTATATGCGGCAGTGGTTGTGGGTTCGCCTGCCCTTGGAGTAATTGAATTATTTTCATTACCTCGCCCTGGTGAAATCAAAGTGCGGCGTTTACTTCCGTCTCTAACACTCAATGTCTTGAAAATTGCGTTGAGAATGGATTGTCTTAGCTTCTTCTGCCTTTCTCGCTATATGCAGGATAGTATTTCTTAGATAGACACTTTTTTTGTACTTTAGACACTAAATAAGAAGTAACAATGGGTCTGTACATCAATTATATATCATAATTTTTATTTTGTATTTTAGTTTTAAGTGATTCTATTGACTTAAATTTTCAACGGTTGTGGCTATAAATCTAATAAAATACAATTATTTCCCTATATCTTTTTATATTTAGTATTAAATAAGTTTTCTTTGTAATATATAAAACAGGCAATATTCTGCATAATCTACGTTGTAATAGTTTACCTACTGACATCTCAACCGCTGGAGTGGTTCCGTTTCTCCATGTTCCTCTCTTCGTGCCTCCTTATAGCGTTCGTCGCTCAAAGCGTCGGCCTCGTGGTCGGGGCTGCTATGAATGTACAGGTTAGTGCTTAATTCATGTTTACTTATAGTTGTTGATAGGCATTTTTATGTATCTTTAGATATTTATATGAATTTCTATATATTTATTTTTGGAATCATTGGAATTATTTTTAAAAGCTTTTATTTAACTTGCAATGTATGTATGTGGGTTCGGGTGAAATCTTAGAGCTCAATTTTGAAGTAGATATCGTCAACCGATTGAGCTGAAATTTTGTATACACGTTTACTTTGGATGACAATGCACGATAAAATATGTGACGTCATTCTAAAT
>JAKRZM010000030.1:3644-26233 GCA_036379175.1 Heliconius cydno galanthus | reverse complement strand
TGATCATATAAATTGTGTACAATGAGGTTATGAGTTGATAGTTAAAATTTAAAAGAGAAATTTTATTTTCTCCTTTTTAAAGCGTTTAAATAAAAGCTTTTTCTAAAAATGATTTTTTGCTTATAATTTATTTATGTTTATTTATAAGTATTTATATTCATTTACAGTAATTTTATTGATATCTAAAGATAAAATGTAATTTACAGAATTTACATATGGAAAGGTTCGATTCCTACCTGGGGGATTAACTTTTTTTTTACATTTTCATGTCGTTGTGGTAACAAAACATCGCGCGGCATTGAGTTTCACCGTTCGACACGTAATATCTCGAAAATTTGGTAGTGCGAACGGACTGTTCTGTCTGCCTACTTTGAAGTGAAGCTTAATAAATCAATAAAAACATACTTATATCACGTCAATATATTAATATGCTTGTTATATATTATAAAAAATATTCTATAATTACTAACAAAACTTACATATTATTACTATACTATATTTTTACTTACAGAACGGCGTTTTCCTGGCGCCAGTAATGTCAGTGCCATTTTTACTGTTCAGTGGCTTTTTCGTATCATTCGATGCGATACCAGTGTACTTGAGATGGATTACATACGTTTCGTATATACGATATGGATTTGAAGGCACTGCCCTCGCCACGTATGCTTATAACAGGACTAAATTGCAATGTCATCAGGTAATGTTTTGTTTTTTTTACCATTCTTAACGATTATTGGAATAATTGATAATTAAAACCCCCGATCCTGCGCTACAACTGGAACCTTCGATATCCACTCGGAGATATGAAATATTTATTTCAATTTATATTTTCATTTCTTCGCTCTGGTGTCGAGGCAAAACGCGGCGTTGAGTTCCGCCACTCCGGAAACACGAGGTTCCCTCTGAGTACCCTGCTGTGTGCAGGATACAGCGTGAAGCTGATTTATATAAAACCCCCGACACGAAAGGCTCAAAAAGTATTTTTTTGTTTAATCATGGCTGAGAACGCTCGATTAAGTCAATTTTCAAACAAAATAAAAATTAAATCAAAATCAGAGCTACGATGCAACACACAGAAATACGAATACACTCAAACACAGACACGTCAAACTTATAACAACCCTGTGGGTGGGTCCATTGTGAATATCTAAATTAGATTCTAACCGTATTTGACAATATGCAGATGAAACCGTTGGGAGATTTCTTTGTATTATTTACTAAGACTTTAACGAAATAATAAATATTACATATATTATTAAATTATTGAAGTAAAATATAAAATAAATATATAAATATGAATACCAACCCTACAAAAGACTAAATTAACATGTTTTTTTACCATTTCCTAATTAAATGGATATTAATGTTCATATGAATTTTATTTATTTACAGGTATATTGTCATTTTAAAAATCCTTTAACCACTTTAGAGGAATTAGACATGACAAATTCAGATTTTACTTTAGACATTGCAGCGTTATGTCTAATATTCTTAGTGCTTAGAGTCTCCGCTTTCCTCTTCCTCCGCTGGAAATTGAGGTCCACGAGGTAATTTCAACGTTATGCCTATAAAAATAAAGTTTAAATTAAGTTTTTTTTATGATTATGTATTTTTTTCGACTCATACGATTTCTTTGTGATAATAGTTGGTTTTTTTACATTATGTCCAATATTCTTAATCGTAATTTGAACATGACGTCTTTAAGAAAAAAATGTCCTTTATATTTTCATGATTTTTTTTATTTGTACGCAGTTTTTGTGATAGTACCTAGTTGTTTTTTTATGTATGTATACTTAGTATGAGATAGATGTTTGAATTTATATATTTTTCTTAATATTTCTCTTATAATAAGTCTACTTTCGAATAAGTATGACGATCGCTCAATTTATTTTTGTTTTATGTTCTTGCCTTTTATTATTTACGCCACAATCTGTCGTCGTTGGTCGTTTTCTATTATGCAATGAGGAAGTTTACTTATTTTTTTGTTTATCAAACATAAAATAATAATACGAACTAAAACTGACTATACGAAAATAGGGAGAATGAGAGTTTGAATTAGTCGGGCTTCAGTGGTCTTCGATCGAGGTCGGTACTAACTCAGTTGCTAGCGAGTGTCAACTTTTGCCACGCAAATTAAGTAATAAACGAACTTTCCTTTTTGTTTAATTTGAAATTTATTTGAAAAGATGTAAATATAGGTTGTTAAGTTAACAGGAAGTCGTCGTGTACTAATAGTTTATGTTCAATATTTTTTAAAAAAGGTTTGGTTTATTAAATTTTTATTTTTAACTTGTTATTTAACCACAACCATTATACCTTTACAACGTCACAACCATTAAACCTTTTGGTTCTTAAAAAACCATTAAACCATTAAACTTTAAAATTGATTTTCTTGTCTATCTGTATTCCAATTCTCAAAGACCTTATAATAATTGTAATTATAACTGGTTCTTTTTTTTAATTATTGTCGTACAAAAAGAAATTTAAGAATAAAACATAAATAAAATCAACGTATTGCATAGTATAATTTTAAATGTTTTAATTTTGTTAGGTATTTAGCGCAGTTAATGTGATAAAAGATGCTTTTTGTAAGGGACTTTTTTATACATATATAAAATTATTGTAATTTCGACGATTTATAAATGTTTGTAAAATTATTTAAATATTTTAAGCTATTATTGAATTAATATAAATAAAAATAAAAACTGGTCAAGTGTGATTCAGACTTGTCGAGGGACGTCGACCAATTTCTGCATTGTAGGCCAACGGGAAGTACAGCATATACATATAATTTGACAAACTTAAGTTTGCGTGCGAATGCAGTCATTTTGTATGAAATGATCAATAATGTTATAAGATACCTTATTAACCATTTTTCATTGTTTAGAACCCTAAAAAATGGCTAACACCCGTAATAAATAAAATGGAGTTAATTATAGGACAGTTGCGGAATATCTAATTTCAGGGTCGATGATAATTCAAAATGTTTTTGAAATTCTACTAATAATATAAATACGAATGTTTGTTAGGATTTAGATGAAATTTTACAGCAATATCTCTTATACATTCGAATAACACATTTATATAAACATTTTATATAATTAAGTTATAATATAACATTAATATTAAGCTGGCGAAGCCAGGTTTGGGCCGCTCGTATATGATAATCGATAATAGCTTAGAATATTTAGGTCTAAATTAAGTTAAATAAATTAATAGTTTATAGGGAAATTGTAAATTGGTGCTCATTCCAAAATTTTTACTAATTCAGTGCTTTAAATAATATTTATTGGAAAAAAATATTTTAGTTATTTTGGATCATTTAAAATATTGTAAAATGATCCATTTTATATAAAAGATATGTAGTTTTTTATAAAATATTTGCTCATTTATAATCTTGCCTTTAAAATGATGACATTTTTTAAAATGGAAATCAACAATGTTTAATCATTTCGTACTTATTTTGTTCAAATTTAATCATTTCTTTAGTGTTTGAAATATTTTCTTATATATAAATATTCGCTTATTACAATTATGAATATAGAAAAAAAACAGTTTGATACAGAGTTTAAAACTAATGTTTGAAAAGTTGAATAATTTAAACGATTATCTAATTATTATTTACAATTATCAAACAATCTATACAAAAAGGTGATAATTTTTTTGATCTTAGAAAGAAACGAAGGTATGTATAACTGTGTCATTCCCAAAACCTGCAGCTTTCGTCACTCCTATGATACTTAAAACGAAAATTAATAATAAGCCATTAATGATAACGCATTTCTGTTGAAATAAAAAGAGGAGAAAACAACTATCTCTGCTGTTATACTATTAAATCGATACCAATATTATTATGGATGTGGAAAATTATTTAATAATATTTGAAACAATTCTATTAGAAGTTATATGGCAACATAATTTCACTATTTCAAAAGGATTTGGAGAAAAAAAATTATAACCTACCCGTATACCTATATGAATATTTATATTTTTTATTACAGCAATTAATATTTTATTGCGTTAAAATGAATAAATTTGAATAAAAATACTTTGTTGTATAAATGGTGTCCGTCATAAAGTTGATTTATATGAAAATGTTTATATGTTTTATTATCTAATGTTTTTGTTAATAAAAATAGCGCAATATAAATATAACTATTAAAATTCTCTAAAAATAGTTTTATTTAAGATTTTTTTTGAGCATGCTTGACAATCATTTTGTATAAAATTTTAAATATAGTATGGCCGAAGAGCCGCGGTCCGTCTTGAAGTTAACTATAGATGGCTGCGGAGAAGATTTTTTCTTACTTTTGATAATTATTTTTTCAAGTTTATAATGAGAGAAAATTCTAAAAAAGTAACTGTCATCCGGCCGCGACTCGTCGACTTTACTGTTAAATTATATAGTAATTTCTAGGGAACCTGGTGTTTATAAGAAAGTAAGTACTTAGTTGTAAACTAATTAATTTGATGGTCCAATAAAGCTATGGTTAGTAATGGTTTTAGTATGTATGAAGTTTCTATATTTTTTATTAAATGGTTTATTAATATTTTTTGTTTTATTTACAATTTTTTCTAGTTTTTAATCAATAAATAAAAAAATATAAGTAAGCTGGTATTGTTTAAGTGAATGTCAACAAAATGTATAAATAAGCTTAGCAAGCTTATAAAAGTCTGTAAAGCTGAATAGTGTGCTTGGTTGAAGACGTTAATCTCAGGACCTGAACCAGAACTCAACACTCAATGCCTCCAGAATCAGCCGGAAGGTGAGGAAAGGAGTGTCTTAACACTAGGAACTCTCTGCCTACCCTTTTATATGCGCACAGCGTGACAATTTCGCGGCGTGTGGGGAACGGACTGTCTCACGCTAATGGCCCTTTGCCTTCTTGTCTCCGCCTCCTATCTTATACTATAATACTAATAAAATTTTGCAAGAACAATAGTTAAATAGCATTTTCTTATATTATTCTTCTAGTGGTGTGGTAGTAACGCGGTAAACCTACGACTAATATATTTATCTTTTAAAAATTTTTTATACTCTATACAATATAACATCTAACGGCTGTTTGTATACATTATTTACTTCACCGGTTATGATATTAGTAATAGTATATACATATTTACCTGCTCATTAGTGAAAACCCTAGTTCACGGAGTGCACAAGATCTAGGCTAGATTATAGAATCTAATTTCCACCGAGGCCGATGACGTTAGTCCTAGCATTGTTTGCATTTCAATTAGGTACTGTTTAAATACACTTTCGTTTTATCAGCTACACGCTGTATCCTGCACGTAGCCGGGTAGGCAGAGGTAGGTAGTGTTAAGACACTCCGCTCCCCACTTTCCACCGAATTCCGGAGATATGACGAGACGTGTGTTGAGTGGCGGAACTCAACGCCTTTCCTTCACTCATTTCCTCGAGTGGGGATCGAACCTGGAGCACTTTCCGCCGACACCAGAGCGAAGGAATGACACCACAACGGTCGCGTTACAGTTGCCACAACAGCCTAAATACGTTAAATATAGAAAACATAAAAAAATACGATTTATTCATTTCTTTAAGATTTATTTCACATTTAACACAACATTGTATATTATTTAGATAATTACTCAGTAAAACTTTTGTATTAACTATATAAGCTTGATAGGGCTATGTTAAAACACTAACATTTACTTCATTTATATACCTATTAACATCGAATACTACTGGAAATAGTGCAATCACAAATATTATATTTAAGTAATATTTACTAAGTATCGATTTATATTTAAGTATGACAATTTATCAGCAAATTGTGCATCTTAGAAGAATGTTTCTTTATCAAAATTTCTAAAAAGAAGACAGCAATAGAGAGACCGTATCCTCCAGCCAAAATGTACCACGGGACAATGATATAGAATTTCCTGATTTTCTCAAAAAAGTGATAATTTCTGTTATTTTGCCAATGCATGGTCCTTGTATAATGGTATATCAAACCGTTTTCTCTTAACCTAAGCGCTTGTAACCTGAGCCTTTCTAGCATTGGAAAACCTTTATTAACGTATATTGCGTACACAACTTTACTTAGGGGTTGCTTAAGCGTGTACACTAAAGGATCACCCCAATCGTTGAAGAATTTATATTCGTTATACTTATAAACAGAATGTAAAACGACGGTGTAAATATCGTTTCTTTCGCTGACTGCTTTGATACTTCTCAACATAGTTTCGCATTCATCTCTGTCCAGTGTTTCAAGTGAAATATTTTCTACTGATAGCAAATACTTTCTCATCCCAGTACTGACGCAAGGCTTTAAATTAAAATTTTCTATGTCATTCTCATTTGAAACTTGATAATTCAATGAAGGATTCGTAATGAGACTGACTAAACTTGATTGATAGTACGTATTAATAAGGTACGCAAACCAAATCCATATAATGAAGAGGAATTTTGTAAAATAATTTCCTCCTATCTTTCTTCCGTTAAGGAACAGATAAGCAAACATTTTCAGGATAATTTGTCCTTTGTCTTTCGGTTTGACTAATATTATGAAGATTATGAAAAAGGTTGCAAATGTTAAAATAAATAATGTCCAAACTATAGAATGGAATTCTAAATACATATTTTTCCATGAAGGAACAGCTGAAGACTTCTGGACTTGGAAACGTATGTCTTCTACGAAAGATAAATGCCCATAAATATAATTAAATGCTTTGGCTCGTGGATGAGTGAGAATCATTCCACCCAGTATTATATCAGCTTTGCCTTCTTGTAATGAATACAAAGGACCAACGGCGGACATATCGTTTTTTATCATAGTAAACGTTTCGGCATCATCCGTAAAAGTGAAATTAATGGAAAATTTCTCCAAAATACTTATCTCTCGCAATATGTACTCCTCGATTCCCATTTGAGTTTTAGCTGTTTTTAAAGGGTTAATAGTGTAAGGCGGCCAGTGCGGGCTTACGATTTGCATTACACAGTTTTCTAGAGCCGTCAAAAGCTTTTTAGGGTACAAATTTAAGTTTTCAGCTTCTATACATTTTCCGAATTCTATTATTCTGTCGTATCGACGTCCGCAGCCGTAGTTTTCAAATGGATTGTAAGTATATAAATCAGGATTGATAAAATTAGATAGTAATAAAACATCAACAATATGATGTTCCAAAAGTATATCAAAAATCTTTCTCATATCGCCTTTTATGTTACCAACTAGTATTAAAAAACGTCCATTTGGATTCCAAGAAGGTTCTTTAACCAGAAAGGATATAATATGGTAAAAATTGGTCACATTCTCAGCCACTATGAGGTAGCTCTCGTCCAATGAACTCTTACTTAGACGATTTGTTTTTGCCAAAATAGGTACGGCAGTTACAGAATGAACAATTTTGATAATATCTTCATTTTCATATTGCAAATCCACATAGGTTAGTAAAGAACAATAGGAAAAATATTCTTTGATTATGTGACATAAACATTTTTCTAGTCTATTATTTTGATCCGGAAAATCTTTAAATTCATATATAGGAGAGTAAAGGGAAATTAAAATCAAAGCGACCCACATTGTCGCCGGTCGGAAATACTGTGCCAGGTTGACACGTGTGATACTTGACCTTTGAACACGATTGAAATAAAACACTCGTTATTTCTGTAGTTTGAGAGACAACGCTATGTTGGTTTAGTAATAAATAATTGTCATTTTGCGTGATAACACAATATTTCGAATAATAGTATGTACGTTTGTAAAATCTGTATAATTTCACCAAAAATAGTTTTATTTTTACAAAAATAAAAACGAGTCACAGAAAAGTCAGAAAAACGTAAGTCACAAGAAATACATACATAAACAGTCCAATAACGAAGTAGAAAAAAAATATTACAGTAAGATTTCAAAGCAAATAATATTATGAAAACCACAACAGTAAATTCCTTCCGTAATAAATAATAAAATATCACACTTAATAATATGTAATTGTGCATCTTGTTTACGTTATTACATTTCTTTGTGATGGCAAAATCATTTTTCTGAAATATAACTTCTTGGAAATAATAATTTCTAATAGAAAAACTATGCTACATATCACGTATCCCACGTTTAAAATTTGCCATGGAAATATGACATGACTCTTCCTTGTCTCCCTGGCAAACATATATTTGTTCTCATTTTGGCGATGTAAATCTTTTAAGTGATATTCTATCAATCCAGTCTCTCTCAGCCGTACAGCATGTTTTGTGAGTTTTTCTACCAAAGGGAATCCTTTGTACAAATAAATAGCATACACTATTTTGCTCACAGGTTTTGGAAATGAGTACGTCGTGGGGTTTCCAAACCGATTATAAAATTGATTTCTTCTGTACATATAAATTGAGTATAAGACGACTGTGTAAATATTGCTTGAAGTACTAACTGTTTGAATACTGTCTAATAAGCCATTACAATTTTCTCCTACATTTTTTCCAAGTGTCATATTTTCTACTGAAAGTAAATAGTTCCTCATGAGATCGCTGACGCAGGGTTTTAAATTGTAATCAGACATGTCTTGCTCGTTTGATATCTGGTAACTAACGGGCTGGTCTGTGGCTATACTGACAAAACTTGACACGTAGTAAATATTGATGATAAAGGCGAACATAATCCATATTAGAAAGAAATATTTTGTAAAGTAAGTCCCCTTTATTCTTATACCGTTTAGGAGCAAATATCGAAACATTACAAAAATAACCCTTATTTTATCACCAGGTTTCACTAATGTGATGAAAATGAAGAAAAATGTGATAAATGTCAGCAAAAATACTATCCAAATGAGAATACTGAATTCCAAATACATATACTTCCAGCTGGGGACAGGCTGTGCTTTTTGCACTTGATATCGTATTTCATCTGTATATGACAGATGGCCGTAAACGTAACTAAAGGCGTGAGCTCTTGTATGCGTAAGAATCATTCCGCCCAATACGGCGTCTGTCACGTCAGTCTGTATTAGGTACATGGGTCCCACCGCCGCCATATCATTGTTTATCATTGTAAATATTTCTGCATCATCACTGTATTGAAATTTCACCTGAAAATGTTCCAATATACCCATTTGTCTGAATATAAATTCTTCAACTCCTACATGAGAGTTGTTTCTCCTGTTAGGATCTATAGAGTATGGTGGCCAATGAGGGCTCGTTACACGGATCGTACATTTTTCAAGACCCGTAACTAACTTATACGGGTACAAATTTTCGGTGTTTGGACTTAAACATTTTCCATACTCTATAATTCTATGGTATCGTCTTCCACAACCATAGTTTTCATAAGGGTTGTACGTGTATATGTCAGGATTGCTATGTCCAGTTAAAACTAAAACATTTAAAACATGTGCCTTCAGTAATATATCAAATACTTCCTTAAGTTCCCTCTCTGCTAGACTTTTAATTATCAGAAGAAAGTGGGCGTGTGGGTTCCAAGATGGCTCTCTTTGAATTAACGGAAAAACTTTAATTAAGGTGCTAGTATTTGAACTTGCTATCAAGTAGCTTTCATCCATTTTGCTAACTCCTATTATCTTGTCTCTTTGTATCACATTTATGCTTTTAAGAGAATGTAGAGCCTCATATATCTCGTCGCTATCGTAATATAAATCTAAATAAGTAATAACTGAATAATTTGAAAAATATTTTTTAACAATGTTAGAAACACATTGTTTTAAAATTTCATTATTATTTTGCTTCACTTCGGTAATATAAGCTTCGTTTAATGGATATATGCAGAAACAAACCAATGTGATGGCGACTAACATTATCAGTTGTTAGTTTTACTTTGAATATTTTTCACGGTTTTAACATTAGTATATTTCAATTATAAATTAGTAATATTTATAGTACAAGAGGCAGGATTTTTTTTTGAAGTTATAAAGCTTGTATATCTCGAACATTTCCTATATTTTCGCTAATAATTTTATATTTAAATATCATCGTCAAGAAGTAACTCAGTCAAAACGCGATTGATAGTAATGGTAATAAGTTGAAATGACTGACATTCCCTGAAATATGAACAAAAACTTTGAGAAAGCTTATATTTATTATAAAAATACATAATATTTTATCTATCTACTCAATCAGCATATAAAGGTAATTTTTCTTCAACAACTCCATCAGATGAGGCCAGCCGTGGTGTAGAGGTGCAATGTGTGACTGTAAACGCGACTGGTTATGGGTTCGATACCCACACGAGGAAATGATATATGTACTTAAATTTATATTCCCATTTCTTCGCTCTGGTCTCGAGGCAAAATACGGCGTTGAGTTCCGCCATACAACACGCAATGCGTCCAGGACTCGGAAATTGACAAAGGTAAGTTTGCGGACATTAATTCACATTTTGTATGAAATTAACTACAAATAGCTTGTAATGATTTTCTATGAAATATTTATAACTTTTCATTTCTGGATGTATCCTTTATTCGTATTGTAAGTTCTTACTTCGTTTTTGCGCTTGAACAGACCAAAGACTTTAATATTTGATATTAACATGGTCTTGACAGATGGACAACAAAACGATCCTATAAGGGTCCCGATTGTACCTTATAAGGTACGAACAAAAAAAAAACATATCATCGCTTAAAGTAATAATAAAAAAATACCTAAACAAGTTAAATAGACAAATACGAGCTCTTTGACTACACCGCAGATAGAAATTTATTTATTGACCTTTGCTGTCACGTTCCCTTATCACCATCTACAGAACAGCTTTTTGTTATTAATCAGAGTCCAAGACAGTTATATGTAAATGTATTTAACATTTTTTATTTTCTACTAGCAACCTGCCCGCGGCTTCGCCCGCTTGAACTTTATTTGGTTAACATCCTGAATTACACTCGTATTCTAATCAAAAGTCCTTATATAAATGTAATTAAAAGTGTACATTTTATTTACACTTTGAATTACATTTATATAAGTTATTATATTCTAACATATACTAGGGATGAGTATTTTTATTCAAAAAATAAAAAAAAAACTTAATAAAATTATAAAAAATGTCATTGAAAGGTTAACTAAAATGTGTGTACTTTTATAATAACGCTAGCAATAGATTTTAATTATTTATACTTAACCTTAACACTATGCAAAATACAGACCATTAAATTTTAGTTATACCTGCTTAATACAAGATAAATAAATTAAGAATCAACGTCCATAATTTATGTTATATAAAAAAATTCGTAGTGCCAAAAAATATGTTTTAATTTTTAACCAAATACCCACAGATTAACACTTCGGAGAAGTTCGTCTTAACCATGCAAATTGCGATCGTCAGTAAATATTTTTTTAACTCTATGCTATATTACCATAGCAGGGTAAAGGGGACCTGGGAACCTAGTGTTAAGAAAATCTGTTTCCATTAAGACACTGTTCCCTACTTTCCGCCGAATTCTAGAGGTATTGCACGTTCAGTGGCGGAAATTAACGCCGCACTTTGCCTCGTTATCAGACCGAGGAAGTGAACATAATATTAATTAATTTTCTCGAGTTGGAATCGCACTAGCAACCCTACTACACGACTGGCCTCAGTTTTTACTATAGTTTACGGAATAGTGCGTAATTATGTCATAAAATACACATTAGATCTATATGGTGGCAATAAAGGTATTCATAAAAATATCACCCTACAGAACATTTACTTGTTTATTGGGTAAGCAATTTTTATTTAATTATTATCTTCATATATATTAAATATTTTTTACCAAAAAATACCTGGTTTTTATAATGTACTTTAAACTACAGAATAACTTTAGTAATAACGTCAAAGTCAAAGTTAATTAAAAGTTTTAGGTGCTGTGTATCAAATTACTAAAAATATCATAAATCATGTTTTTTAGGTGGTGGTTTATCTAATTAGACCTTCTATTTGTGTTACTTCTAGTATTTTTTACTGATTAAATTTCATTGAGTGACAGTGACATTGGCGAAGTAAACTGTACTTCTATATGTCATAAACTAGAAAACAAAAGAGAATATTATAAAAAGTCTAAGTAAAGTCAAGTTTTAATTTATTGAGCAATAGATAATATAGGGAAACCTATGTAAAAAGTTTTTTTAGTTACTTAATTTTAAATATGCCAGAGTCTACATTTCTTTAGCAAGGCTTGAATTTATACTAATACAACGCTAAAGAGTTTGTTCGATTAAATGCTCTAATCTCAGGAAGTACTAGTTGCATTTAAAAACATATTTTTGTGCTGGGTAATCAATTTATTCAGGAAAGCTATATGCTATATTACATCACGTTAATAGTGTCGATATGACCAAATGTACCTGTGGTCAGAGTTACCTCCCGCATTCCAAATTTGTCATGTGTCATATGCTATGATTTTTTTCCCATTTGAGCATGCGGGCAAAGTCAAAAGTAAAAACTAGTTTAAATATAAACTAAAAATAATTAGACAGCTTAGTTTTCATAGAAAGAACCGCATTGCATACGATCCCTGTAAATATTATATTTCTGAGAACAGTACGTAACACATAGAAAGCGTCGGGTAGACATGGCCACTTAAGCAAAAAATTAAATATTGTGAAAATGGACAAAAAAAATGTTAATACGTAAACGTAAAATAGAAAATATATAAAGTAAATGAAGATGATTAACAATCAGATATATTTTAATCTTGCCCAAATCAAGGGTTTTTCTATTTTACTGTTTATATATAAAAACCCACCATAAAATAAACTATTTCTATAACTATAATAATAAATGATTGAACATAAAACTTACATTAATTTCCCAAAATCTATTTTTGAAAAGTGAGTGACGCAGTAAAAAAAACAATTCAGTAAAAAATCAGCTTTACGCTATATTCGCGTACAGCAGGGTAGGCAGAGGGATACTAGTGTTAAGACACTCCGTTCTCCAAATTCCGCCGAATTTTTAGAGGCATTGCGTGTTGAGTGGCGGAACTCAACGCCTGGCTTTTGCCGTGTAATACAAAATAATAATTATTATTATTTCACAAGGATCATAAGGATAGAACCCACAACCGTCGCGTTTGAGTCACACTTGTATGCCTCTGCGCCTCAATGGAATAAGAAAATAGTAAGTTTTTGTCCGCTCCGTTATTGGGCCACTAATGCGGCGAATATTTATAGGCTGCGCAGCAAAAACTTTAAGATCTTCACTATTTATTAATATGTACTGGATTTCCTACAGGCATCAGTGGCCGGGACTACCCGACTCTCCCTTAAGCAAAATAAATAATTCAAACGGCCTTTCACCTATGTATAGAAAACAATAACTATGACGTTATACATATGTAGATATATTAGTAAACGTGTGGAAAATATGAATTTCAATAGTTATACAATATTGTGAAATGTCAACTAGACTATAGAGTTTAGGTGTATGGAATTTTATTATTACTTTTTGCTATTTATTAGTGTTTTTAATTTTCAGCTACGGCTTCGGGCTACGGGAAAAACGGCCTCAGTTTTGATGTTGTTAATCCAAAATGGCCGCCTCAGCAAAATACACAATGAAAAAAAATCAAGAAAGCGTATTTTTAAAAGGAGTTTTTAAATTAATATTTCATATTGTTTCAATTTTAAATCGATGGCGTCATTTCATAGGATTTTAGATATACATAAAAAATTTAACACTTCAAAAAAAAGCTTTAAATATTCACCATTGCGTGACGAAAACAACGACGAAGTCAACGGCCTGTGGTTAAACCCATAAGATCGTCGATCGAAAGCGATTACCTTGGACTCTGGGATGAAGTAAATGACCTCTACTAATGCCATGAGATATTTATAAAATAAATAACATTTTATATTATTTTTTTAAACTTCACGCTGTATCCCTCATATAGCGGTATCCCTCTGTATCGAAAGAGGGAACTTAATGTTAAGAAACTCCATAACTTCGTTCCAATTTCATTTCCATTTATGCTAGATCTAAACAACATATTTAAACATAGTAGAACAATATATCTTAGAAACTTATTTTGTTCTTGGATCTCGGATATCGGATTTATTCATTTATTTGCTTCCTGTTCCATAGGAGGAGTAGTAGAGGAGGAGGAGGAGGAGTAAGCAGTAAGGTTTTGTTTGTATTTTGATTGAGTAGACTTAGAAACTTAAATTTTCTGTGCTACAAGTGTAGACCGGGACAGTTCATTTTAATTTCATTTTAATATATCCACGCGATATAGAGATAAATGAAGACAAATGAACAGACAGACAACAAAGTGTCCGGTGACGGTTAACAAGAGTCCTATAAAGGTTCCCTATTTTTCTTATGAGAAACGGAACCCTAAAAAGTAATTCCCCCTTTTTTTTTACTGTACACATTTATATAACAAAGTAGCGTTATTGTCGCTATGCTTTCTTGAACAGTAAGCGCGGTAAAACACTAACTTGCAGTTTGCAATTTCAAAAAGTAAGTACCGTGAAACCATCTAGAATATGTTTTTACTATATATGAATTCGACTATTCTTTTGATTTTCATATAGCAGGGTGGGCAAAGAGAACCTAGGCACTCATAGCATGTTGTGAGACGCTGCATGTTCAGTGCCGTAACTCAACGCCACACGTTCTCTACTAGTGCGGGAAAATGTAAATAATTCATTTACTTACAACATCTACATCTACTTACACTTAAGAAGGAATCGAACCCACAACTATCGATTTTAGGCTCCGAAGTGGTCGTATTTATTTCCACGGTCTGCTGAACAAATTTCGTTTTAATGGTCCTTTACTCTATCACATAATGTATCTAAAATTAAAGTGAAGTATTAAACATTACACTACACTACACTAGGACATAGTGAATTAAACATTTAATATTTTCGAGCGGCATTGAGTTCGGCAATCCCTTCGGAATTCGGCGCAAAGTGTCTTAACACTTAGGTCCCGGGTTCTGTTCTCTGTCCAAGTTCAGTTTTTCATTATGGCACTCATCACTCCAGTTCAGTTGAACACTCATCACTTCTGTGATTTGGCGCTATATGTATATACCCACCCTACAACGACCACAGATTACAATATTTTTCACATTAAATGGCAAATATCAAAAAAGCACGTGAAATTATAAAATAATTCGTTATTATACAATTATACAATAATTCGTTCGTTGTGTTAAAAAACAAATTCTCAGAATACAGTAATGTTAATGTGCATACATGTTTTACATTGTCATTAAGATATAAATAAATTCTTATATATTTTTATAACCATATAAAATCAGTCATTATTACCAGCCCTGACATTTAATCTAGTTTTACATCCTATAAAACTAATTATATCAATTATATTGTTTGCGACATCCTGAGTAAATGTCTCATATCTTGTCGAATGTCTTAATTTTGAAAGTTAAGACACTCCACGCTTTCTGCCGAATTCTTGAGGCATTGCGTGTTGAGTGGAGGATGTCAACGCTACATTTTGCCTGAAAAAAATGAAAATATTAAATATATAATTCCCACATAATAAATATATTATTATCTTTTTGACTTTCTAATCTTTAATTATTTTGAACTTATTCCAGACACTAATTATTTTCAACACATCTTCTAAGTATATGTAGCTCATGTATTTACGGGGTAATCTATTTTTATTATATCACTATCTTTTATTATTGACATTTCGTCAAGCAAGAATAAAATTTAAAAAAACCAATTGTAGCACTATTTATTTAATATATCCATATATTAAACGACATTCTTAATTCTTATTATATGTAAGTCGTTATGTTATTCCTTATTATTTTGTTATTGACATTAGTCGATCTATTTGACTTTGTCTTTTAAAATACTAATTAACAGCTCCTCATTATTTAAGAAGATAAACAATAAATATTTGCAATGATTTAATTATAATAATATAATCATGTAATATGTTTATAATTACGTACTTATTAAGAATAATACTTATTAAGAAACCGTATCAAAATTTTGAACGTCACGCGATTGGAACCTGCGTCTCTTTGGAAACCCTCCAAGCGTTCTGACCAACTAAGCCATACGTTCGTTCCTAAGTGTGGAATAACATTTTAAAAATGTTAACAAAATGTTTATATGTATGTATATCTTGTCCGATATGGTTTTTCACGTTATTCTCACGTAATTTGGACTCACAGTCTCATAAGACCAACTATTGCATCTTGTATAGATGGACACATCCCGAGACGATTAAAGGGGTGATAATATTAATTATTAATAATAAGCTTACGGAGAGTCCCTCTGTATAAGATTCCCTCTGCCTATACTGCTGTCTGCGGCATACAGTGTGACACTAAAAAAAGATTGTTTTTAAAAAAAATATACGTAGCGGGATTTGAACCCGCGCCTCTAATGAAAATTATTTTTCTTACCTAAGTGTGGAATAACACAAAAGTGTTAAAAACATTCTTAAAATGAAATGGTGAGATTAGTGCATTTTATTAAGCAAACTCTTGACAAAGAAGCTTTATAAAGATTTACGAATAACGGTTTGCATCTGAATTATTAATCGCGATGATTATCGATTTTGATTTTTTTCACCTTCACGCTGTATCCCTCCCACAGCATCCCTGGGTATCCCCAGGGAACCCAGTGTAAACACACTTCTTCGCCCTATGTTCAGCAGGCATTGCGTTTGGAGAGATGGAACTTAACGCCGGGCTTTTGCCTTGGTGCCAGAGCGGAGAAATGAAGATATTATCAATAAATTCATTTCGCCGAGTGCGAATCGAAATCACAAGAGTCGCATTACAGTTACACCCTACAGTTACTACAATTTATAGCTCCAAGCATATTCTACTTGTATCATTTGGCGTAGACTTGTATCATATTAATCATTTGTCTTTAGTAAGTGCAAAATTTAATAAGTAATTTTAATTTTTTCTACTTTATACATTATTTTAAAATTTGTGCTCAAATTATATAAACTTTATTTTTAATAAACGAGGAAATAAAAATAATAGTTTCTACATCCGAGTGGAAATCGAACTAACACCCCATTGTGTACATTTATGATCACACACTGTGCCTGCACCATGACAGTCGCCGATTATAACTTAATTTTAATTTGAACATAAAAAAATATATATAATATAAGTTTACAATTTCTTTAGATATATTTCTTCTATCACTTAACAATTTTTACATATATCCCTAAAAAATATGACTTGTTCCTTATCTTTAGACAAGTATTTCCTTAATAATTTAAAATTCAAACCAAATTTAATTCACTTTATCCAAAGTTATCAAAAAAAAAAGTAATTATTTCAATAAAAAATTCAAAATGTAATCGATACCAGCATTCTACTGTTACTCTAATACTTGGAACGTTCAGTCAGCCTTTAGTCTCTGGCGATGTATGACGCGATTCTAGTACACAGTGCACGTGAGTGAAAAATATATATAAAACTATATAAAAAAATATATAAAACTTAATAAAATATATAATAAAAGTTAAGTGTAGTTATATTTATAATAAATAAAAAAAATAAATTGGTAAGTTTTATATATAAAATTATAAACATAGTAGAGAAGCGTGGTTTAGTAAGATTGTTTTGGTCTAGTTAAAAAATAAACAAATGCGTCCGCTTTTGAATGCAGCGTATTGTTTTGTATGTGGAACGCAACGGGACTCGAACCCGTGACCTATTTAGTCATATTTTTCGTTTGTAATTATGTCGTATTTAGATTTAAGAATATCTAGTTTTTGTTTTGTGTGAATTCAACGAAAAATGCGAAAGGTAAGTGTCTTAATAGGAATGGAGTGTCTCAACACTAGGTTCCCGGTTTCCTCTGCCTACCTTGTTATGTCCGGATACAGCATGAAGCTACAAAATATGAAAGAAAAAAGTTATGAATTATAATATTGTCTTATTACTTACTGCAAAAGAACAGACACACTATTTGAAGCTTAAAAGATAACTTTTATTGAAAAACATTAAAATATTAAATAATTATTATCCATATTTAAATTTAATTTTATATAAAAACTAGTATAACATAGTACTGGCGCCATATTATTTATGAAATATATTCATTAATAAAATAAAGCGAACCTTCACAAAGTAACTCCCATAATAATTACACGTATTTTTTTTCTTTTGGGAAAATTATACCATGAGTTAAAGGTTAAAAGCATTAATCAACTTTTTTGGTAAACCACAGTTGAAGTTCAACTACTTTTTTAATACTTTTATTTAAATCTAAAGTTTTTATGATGGAGTGTAAAAAAATATTGGTCAAGTGCGAGTCAGACAGCCCACTGAGGGTTCTGTACCAATTTCATGATTACAAAATATGAAAATTGATAAATTTAAGTTTGCAGTTGTGTGCATTAATTACAAATATAGCTAAGTAGATTTCCCTCCAGGTATTTGATATTAATTTTAACTAGATATTTTCAAGAGTTCTCGAGAAAGATATCTAAATTGACGGACCTACAGAAAGACAGACACACACTTAAACAAACACCAATTATTCTATTAGCGTTGTTTTTTACTTAAAAGAAAAAAATGGAACTCTAAAAATATGTATTATGAAATATATTTTTGCTTTACTAACCGTATATAGCACAATAGGTAGTTACAACGTAGTGTTAAGACACTCTGCTTTATCATATATGAAGTAATAATATTAAACGTTAATTAACATGACTAGCAACCGAAAGACATAATGACATTGACATTATCGATATGATGCATTTCTTACGATAATCTTTTGATAAAACTTTTATATAAAATTATGTCGTCTGCCTTTTCCTATCTATATGTAAATAAAACGTTGGCCCGCAATAGTTATGGGTTCAAACCCCACTCGGGGGAATGATTATATTTAATTTCACTGCGATTGAAGCGGGGTGTTATATTACGAGAGTAATATAACAAGACACTAAAGAAGTAAGAGATTTCTTTAAGCTTTTTAAAATTTTGATTTAACACGAAAATTACGCGGAATACGTAAATGAGAATTAAACCTACAAACGTCGCGTTACAATCGAAAGCTTGTGCTCCTGAGCCATGACGGTCTAATAATTAATTAATTATGTAATTTAATGTACGATACCATTTTGACGCAGTAGGGTGGTTGTAAGCGCAATGGTTGTAGGTTCGATTCTCACCTAAGGGATGATTCCTTCTACCGCTCTCATCTAACAAATTGTGGTGTTTAACTTCGCCACTCGAATTCGGGCAGCTATAGTTTGCTTTTTTTTGTGTAAATAAAACTGTTTTATCCGTTTTTAATTATAACTATAAACATAATTGTTTTGTTTCATTTAGCAATTATCGTATATTGATATTGACCTCTTTTTTTATTTCGAACTGGCTACTTTCATTGTATTCTGGCATCTATCAAGGTTAGGACTTAAAAATAAAATCTACATAGAATGTGTTAATAAGATATTTTTATAAATTTCTAATGACAGTTAAGTTCAGTTAGTTCATATGTTNTTTTAATTATAACTATAAACATAATTGTTTTGTTTCATTTAGCAATTATCGTATATTGATATTGACCTCTTTTTTTATTTCGAACTGGCTACTTTCATTGTATTCTGGCATCTATCAAGGTTAGGACTTAAAAATAAAATCTACATAGAATGTGTTAATAAGTATTAATATTTTTATAAATTTCTAATGACAGTTAATTTCAATTAGTTCATATGTTTTTTTAAATTCATACTCTCGATTTAACTATTTAATATTTTCATATCCTTGCTCTGGTAACGAGGCAAAGCACGGAGTTAAGTTCCGTCATTGAATACGTATTGCCTCCAGAATTCGGTGGAAAATGGGAAATTAAAATTATTTAAATTAAAATTAAAATTATTTAAATTAAATAAATTAATTAATTGTTATCAGAAATGAAAATATTAGAAAATAATAATTCATTTTCCCGAGTGGGAATAGAACCCACAACCGTCGCGCTTACAGTCACAGCGGGGTAGACATAGGGAAGTTTTGAGACACTCCGTTCTCCACTTATCGCTGGAGTCTTGAGAACTCAACGTTGTCGCTATGTTTTCTTATCAGAACAAGGAAATAATTAATTGTTTCCAGTGTAAATCAAACTCACAACCGTTACAGTCAGACACAGCACCACTGCGCCACTGCGGCCTCAAATTATTTTTTTACAACAAACCTTATTCTGTGTGAATAACATAATTAACGACAGCAATAAACCCTAATATGTACATTAGAATTTTTATGGACATTCTTCATTTAGATAGAAAAAGTGGTATAACTAATGACTTATTTTGTTCAGTTCAATTTGTTATGGCGTTCGTGTCGTGTCAGTTTACACGATTGGAGAATATAAGGCAATGTTAGAAATAAGTCTAGTCAAAATACAACCTCCCCTTAATAAGAAAACTATTTGGTAAATATAATCAACATGATGTAGGCTAGTGATAGGTAGGATCGGTCCATGAAAAATCAGGACCATGCAAATTAAAATTTATTTATCACTTTATTGCCCAAAATGTAATATATAAAAAAAACTTAAAGTTAGTCGAAAACAGTATAACTTCATACGATGCAATATGGGGTAAAAATAATTTGAAATTCCACTCCTCCTGGAAACCGTCCAGGACGGCTTCAACAATTTCATAATTGTATAATCTTTAAAAATTATTGAGATACTTAAAAAAATTATGAAATAATAATTTAAATATTTTGGTTATCTTTAAAGTCGAGAGTGAGAGTGACTGTAGGTATTTTAATTATTATTTATTATGCAACTAAATGACGACGATTCATAGAGTAATGTGATATTATAATTTATAGTTATTATACAAAACTAATCCGTTATTGAGCAACTGACAGTCTAATCACAGCTGAAACTTGGCGGCGTAGAACACTGAAATGTTCCAAGTAAATTTCTCGGGGAGTGTCAGTGAGTGAAGAAGGTGAAGGTAATAGTTTAGTAGGTGGTAGGTGTTTATATTAATAAATTAAAATAGTCCAGCTAATGATGTAGAAATAAACATTAATATTAAAAATTCATTTTAATAAGCATTTTATAGAATACATGTATAAAATTGAAGTGTCCATCTGTAAATTTAATATAAGCTTTATCTAAAACCCACGCGTATGACTAATAACAAAGTCTACATCTGTTTTCAATAGTCACATTATATCTATTATTTAAATCATCGTGGCGCAGTTAGGAAAATGCACAATAATTGCGGGTTCAATACCCAAAACCCACAGTTGGAATTATTGAACCTTTTATATATCCCAGCATTTGTAAGACAAACTACGGCGTTGAGTTCCACGTCCTTGACGGTTGGTTTTACTTGCCTACCTTACTATGATCAAGATAAAACGTGATGATACTAAAAAAAAGTTTATACATAGGAAATCATATAATTTAGCAATTAAATACTATTGCGTACATGAAAATCGTAACAATGAACGGGTTGGAGGCGTGGGGCAGATGTCACTTCTCATTTATATGTAATTTACTATGTTAACTATTATAGAACTATGTAAAGTTAAATGTAATCTGGGTTTTACTGCCATTTAATTTAAGCAGTGTGTAAAACAGAGACTGTCTGTAATTTAAAAGTTTAAATAAAAACCAAATCAGCGTTGTGCTTCTCCACTCAGCAACCAATGCCTCCAGAACTCGGCGGCAAATGGCAATATACATATGTACATTGAGGCCTTCGTGGCGTAGAGGATCAGCGTGTGCCTGTAAATGCGATGGTTTTGGGTTCGAACTTTAAGTTATAATTAAATGTATTCTCCAGATATATCACTCAATACGCAATGGCTCTAAAATTCGGCGGTGCATGGAGAATAGAGTGTCTTAACACTAGGTTCCCTTGGAAAAAAAAGCGAATCTGACAAAAATTTTTGCATATGTGTATGTGTAATAAATCACAGTTGATAAAAAATACTATATGTTATTGTAGGCGTAAAATTGATAAACATTAAATATATGTCAAAGGTGAAAGTTCGATGTCATTATAGGAAATATCACAAACTAAAGAAATATTAGTCATTTTATGAATTTTTGCAGAGATGCAGAGTACAGTTGAAAAGTTTAAAATTTTGTAGTGTAGGACGAGGGAACCTAGTATTGAGACACTCCGTTCTCCACGTTGCGCTTGTTTTTCGCCTTATTACCATAGCGAAGAAATGAAAATAAGAAATATTTCTTTTGCTCGAATGGGCATTGAACCTACAACCTGTGGCGTTTATAATTGCACGCTTGTGCCCCTGCACTACGACCGGCTTTGTCTATTGTTTTTTTTTAATCGCATTTCATGTTATATTCAACTTACTTGCGAGGTGGTGAATTATCCTTATATACAGGGTGTCCCAGGAGCCAACGATAAAACGAAACCAGGTGATAGACCAAGTCGTGACAGTTATGAGAAAAATATAAAAAAAAATCTTTGTCATGTATTTTTCATATTATATTGATTTTAAAAAATATCGCAAAAACCGACACCCTGTGATGGTTTTTCAAGTCCCAGGACTACAAATATTACTCTTTGTTCATTTTTTTTTCTGTAATGTAATCATGAGTAACCCTTCTGTGAATTACAGTTTAAGATTTAAACATACCTGCATCAGTTTTCAATAAAATGTGGTGTTTTTGCCAAACATTAAATTCAAAATATTTA
>JAKRZM010000029.1:3400-14516 GCA_036379175.1 Heliconius cydno galanthus | reverse complement strand
AGCGCGCCACGTGCCCCGGCCTCCGTCCACGCCGCCCGCCGCCGCCCGCGCGCTCGCACAGGGCGGGCCGCACTCGGTCCGATAATGGTATCTATATTGCATGCTACTCGTATGGTCAACACTGTATTGACGCGTATACCTAATGAAGTCCTAACTCGGAACTCCTAGTTATTTCTGCCTCTTCGCTGCACATTCGTGGGCATCTTTCCCTCAAAAGTAACGTTTCATCACGTGCCTCTCCAGACAATGCGATAAATGTAAATATTTAAATCATTTGTAGTGTTTACATTAGACGCGACTGGCTTGTGAGTGAAGTTTACTTCACATACGTGCTCCGTGCCCGCGGCCGTGCGCGAGCCCCGTGTCGGTAAACAAGAGACAGAGGTTGTTTCTTTCTTGTGTTCGTAAATGTGTGTAAAATGATCATGAGTCAAACGAATTCATATTCATGATAAAATGTAATGAATTCTCTAAAAATATAATCAAGTTCCACTTATTTTTCATTGTTTTGTATGTGTTATTAATAAATTCAATATTTCGTTTAATTTGCAAAACGTTCTAAAAGATAAAGTCATAAATTTACGACACGCATTTACAAGTGCGTAAATTATTATAGCAACGTCATAAACGTTGTCGACTGTCGCGTTACACGGTCATGTAGGTCGACAGCCCGACAGGCGGCGACGGCGGTTCATCAGTTTAGGTGGGTACTAGTACTAAATATAAACTCTCTGTACAATTGACTTTCATCACGGAAAAGAATCGAAATGTAGTTTTAAAGACGCGCCCCGCGCCCCGCGCCTGTGCCTCACACGTACTGACCCCGCGCTTCGCCCGCAGGAGCCGTGCGAGGAGGCGACCGCGCCCGCCACGCTGGAGGCGTTGCGCCGCCACTCGCGCCAGGTGGCCGCGCGCCGCGAGCGCCGCGTGCAGGTACGTGCGGCAGCGCTCAGCGCCGCGCCCTGTCCCAGTAGTCGGCGGACTAACGCCCTCGTCTGTTGCAGTTCTCGGAGCGCGCGCGAGATGGCGGTCGCGGCGACGGCGCCGGTGAGTGCGCGCCTACGCTAAATATAACGCGCGCTGCGCCGACGCCCTCATTGCCCGTGTGTTTGTGCAGAGAGCGGCGGCTCCGAGATGTCCGGCGGCGGCGAGCGCCGGCCCTCCACGTGCCGCGTGGAGCTGGGCGCGCTGCTGGCGAGCGAGCCGCGGCCGCCCGACAGCAAGGTCAAGGTACGACGGCGACGGCGGCGGGAGTCAGGTCATGTAATAGATGTAGCGTCAGAGCGACGTGCCCTATACTACAGGTATTGCTAAGCAGTCGAAGCTTCAACAGCAAGAACGGCCTATTTGCATAACGAGTGTGTCGGTCCCCGAAGGCTTCGACGCTTTGACAGCGACCTTACGACCAATTAGGCACATACTGACTGCTGATACTGAGTACTTCGCACGCGGCTGGAATGTAGTTATTTTGGTAATATAAATAGAAAAATAAATACGTTGACTAAGCAAGCACGCATGTAATGTTTGCAAGGTGCAGGCGTGACAGGGTAACATAGTTCGTAGATTCGAAGTGGAAGTCGATAATTTTTTTATCCATTTAATTAAAATTATTTTTTTACAATAATCATAGGACTAATGAAAATAGTGAAACAAAACGGGGCTGGTGCTAACTCTGAAAAAATAAATACGAAACCAAAATTATGCTATTAAAGTGTTTGTTAACAGCGACACAGTATACATGGTATGACAGAGGAGGAAAATGTGGTCCGACCGCATCAGGAGATGGCCGTGCTGTCTCTCGAGGAGAAGAAGTACCTGCTGGGCGTGGAGCGTGGGGACGTGGCGGGAACCCGCCGCGTGCTGCAGCGCGCGCGCGACACCGGCCACATCAACGTGGACTGCGTGGACCCGCTCGGCCGCAGTGCGCTGCTCATGGCTATCGACAACGAGAACCTCGAGATGGTAGAGTTGCTCCTCGAATTTGGCGTCGAGACTCGAGACGCGCTGCTTCACGCTATTTCCGAAGAGTTTGTGGAAGCTGTAGAGGCGTTGCTGGACCATGAGGAGAGAGCCCGAAAACCTGGTGAACTCCATGTAAATCGAACGTAGCTTTCATTCAAGTACAGTCACAATATTTATTAGTAGATATTTGTTTGACGTTAATCTGTCGGTACACAGAGCTGGGAGGCGCTGCCGCCCGAGACGGCCACGTTCACGTCCGACATCACGCCGCTGATCCTGGCGGCGCACCGCGACAGCTACGAGATCATCAAGCTGCTGCTGGACCGCGGCGCGGGCCTGCCGGTGCCGCACGACGTGCGCTGCGGCTGCGACGAGTGCGTGCGCTCGCGTCGCGAGGACTCGCTACGCCACTCGCGCTCGCGCATCAACGCGTACCGCGCGCTCGCGTCGCCCTCGCTCATCGCGCTCTCCTCCAAGGACCCCATCTTGACGGCGTTCGAGCTGTCGTGGGAGCTGCGTCGACTGTCGGCCTTGGAGCACGAGTTTAAGACTGAGTATCAAGAACTTCGAGTACAGTGTCAAGAGTTCGCGACGGCCCTGTTGGACCACACGCGCACGTCTCACGAGCTACAAGTGCTGCTTAACCACGAGACGGGCTCCCCTCAACAGCCATTGACGGAAACTGGAGCACCGGAAAGGATGCGATTATCGCGACTTAAGTTGGCGATAAAATTGCGCCAGAAAAAGGTAAGCGAAGAGAATCGATTTCACTCTAGCCTTTTGTTTATAAGTTTATGTATGACTAGGGACCGCCCGCGGCTATGCCCGCTTCAACTCAGAAGACTCTCCGTTTAGTCTCATTCAAAAACAGAATTTACCACCAAGTCACTAAAGTTAGTGCCTCAGACCAGAGAATTTTAAGAAACTGAGCGGGACTTATTTTTTTTTAATTTGAAACAAATACATATGTAGGTAATTATTTGTGACAATGATACCTTTGAAACAGACTGGATTGAAACTTCTCAAAGCGTGTTATCTATATATATAAAAGGACTTGTCCTCTCTGACTGAGGTAAGACGCACGCACAGCCGTAACCGCTGTGCGTAGAAACGTGGAATTTGGACAGATGTTTACTTTTGTAATCTGGACATCCACTAAGAAGGGATTTTGAAAAATTTTAATCCGAAAGGGGTGAAATAGGGGTTGAAAGTTTGTATGGAAAAAAAATTAAATCGGCACCGATTCTTATAAAATTTGAAATTCAGACTTTTAAAAGTATTTGATTGAACACGTATTTCATGGTTTTCTAGAATTCTTCCCCTAAGGGTGCAAATAAGGGGTTGAAAGTTTGTTTGTATAGAATTTTATTTAATAGGCACCAATTTTTATAAAATTTGAAATTCAGACTCTTAAAAGTATTTAATTGAACATGTGTTTCATGATTTTCTAGAATTCACCCCCTATGAGTGCCAATAAGGGGTTGAAAGTTTGTATGGAAAAATCTATAAATCGCCACCGATTTTTATAAAATTTGAAATTTAGACTAAAAAATATTTCATTGAACACATGTTTCATGATTTATTAGAATTCATCCCTAAATACGCAAGCGAAGCTGCACGCGTCCGCTAGTCATTTATAAAATCATTAATTTGGTAATAACCTTTAACACACAAACGTCTTTTCACAATTTTTTTTAAATCGTGATATAGAAAATTCTTTGACGTTTTCTGGGATTCTATTGTAAAAGCCCACACACTGTCCCATAAAAGAATTACGGATTCGATGTAATCGAGTCACAGGTGCACTAAGTTTAAGTCTACTTCTAGTTTCTTTCTATATTCTTCTTCTTTCTATATTGTGTACATCCCCAATTTTGGTAAAATCATTAATATTTTTCTCAACATACTTATCTATGCGTGTAAAATGTTATCATTTTCAAAAATATATTGAGATGCAACTGTCAATATATTGATTTCTTTAAACTTTTGCCTTAAGGAGTGTTTAGGGCCTAAGTTATAGATTGCACGAATAGCTCGCTTCTGCAGGACAAATATTGGTTGGATACCGGCTGCATTACCCCAAAGTAAAATCCCATAGGGCATAATACTGTGGAAGTAGCTGAAGTAAACAAGTCGAGCCGTTTCCACGTCAGTTAATGATCTAATTTTTTTGACCGCGAAAGCTGCTTAGCTAGGTCTATTCGCCAATCCGTCAACATGGGGTCCTCACTGTTATTTGGAGTCTATGGTGATACCGAGAAATACCGTAGAATCGACAGGATCTACCAGTTCAGCATTCAAGAGTACATCGGCTTTAACAATTTTCGTGTTAGGTGTTCTAAAAATGATCATTTAGTTTTCTTACTATTCAGTAGTAGGTTATTAACACTGAACCAATGAACTACTTTCGAGAGTTATAATAATGTACTTTGAGCAGTGACGCTCGTAGGTACGTATAGCTAATTATTGATCATACGCATATATTTTTGTAACATTACATTCTTATTGCCAGTATTAGGTACATGTTATAATTTTAAAACTCTGTTAAATATGCTAATGTCAGTTAATAATTTAATTTACTCCTTCAGCCTCAACTGTTATGTAACTGATTTGGATAAGGAATAAGGATTCATAATTTTCTTTGTAAAATAACTGTAATGATTGCATATTAGCTACTGTACTGTTTTGAAATTAACAAAATAAATCAGCTTCACGCTGTATCCCGCATACAGCAGAGTAGGCAGAGGGAACGTAGTGTTAACAGACTCCGTTCCCCACTTTCTGCCGAATTCTGGAGGCGTTGCGTGTTGAGTGGCAGAACTCAACGCCACGCTTTGCCTCGACTCTCGCTTGTTTTGAAATCAGTTACATATATTATTAGTTAAATCTACAATTGGTAAATATGTGGGTATTACAAAGTACACATTGAAAGTATGTTTTTAGGTATTTTTATATAATCTATACAACAATTAACATCTTTGGTCAAGTTCGAGTTGTACTCGTGAATCGAAAATTCCGTACCAATTTCAGGGACGTAGATACACGAAAAGTATAACTTATTAAAATTGACATTTTGTTTGAAATTAAACAGTACAGTTTAAAGTCTTTTTCTGTGACACAAATACAAAAAAATACATCATTATAATTTTTTTGGAAAATAGGTGTTCGGTGTTTTCCTTTATACATTATAGATCAACGGGAAATACCCCATAGTTTTGATACCTAACCTGCAAGCGATCCTGTCAATATACACAATAGTACGGACAGAGTCGTTGTCGTTGCAGTTCGTGGCGCACCCCAACGTGCAGCAGCTGCTGGCGTCCATCTGGTACGAGAGCGTGCCGGGGTTTCGGCGCAAGAACATGCTGCTGCAGGCAGCGGAGATGGTGCGCATTGGCGTCATGTTCCCGCTGTACTCGCTGGCCTACATCGCGGCGCCGCACTCCGCCGCCGGCCGCACGCTACGCCAGCCCTTCATTAAGTTCCTGTGTCACTCCGCCAGCTACTTTATGTTTCTCTGTGAGTTAACGTTTTGAAACGTAAATTAAACTGTCCTGGACTCCTGGGTTCTTGGAGAATGAGCTGACTGTGTCTTGCCCGTTGGTATGATGGACTTTAGGGATCAATAAAGAAGACGAATGGAAACTTTCTAACAAAAAAGTTTGTGAGGATGGATGGTTGTTCCATTTTATGATTTAGATGAAACTTTACAGAAATATAGCTCATACATCAGAATATATACGATTTCATATTCTACGATTTCAAATCAAACATTTTGTATAATTTGACAAAAATATAATGAGTTTTAGCGCGTTTGGGCTTAGTATAGCGCTATTGGCGCTAGTTATCGCTAGTTATTTCAATAGATATACTTACTTCCAAATACCAAACGTAAACATCGATACTGTTACTGCCTTGAGCTCGCTGCACGCTGCACGCTGCACGCTGCACGCTCAAATACCTAAGAGCGGTGTGTTCGCAGTCCTGCTCATCTTGGCGTCGCAGCGCATCGAGACGGCGGCGGGCGGCATCTTCTGGGGCGCGCACACCACGCCGCTGTCCCGCCGCGGCGCGCCGCCCTCGCTCGTGGAGTGGCTGATCCTGGCCTGGGTCAGCGGTGTGTATACAGTGTGACCCTTAAACTTATACGTATTTCATTTTCTGAAGCTACAGATAGCCACAGATAACTAAAAAAAATAAAGAACACAATGAAATAGAATTTGTAAAAAAATATTTGTAGGTCTGATTTGGAGCGAAGTTAAACAGCTGTGGGATATGGGGCTCCGCGAGTACGTGCACGACATGTGGAACGTCATCGACTTCGTCACCAACTCCCTGTACGTGGCCACCGTCGCGCTACGAGTAGTGTCCCACTTTCAGGTACCTACACTTAATCTTCTATATATTATATATATAAAATCGAAAGGTCACTCACTCATCACGAAATCTCAGAAACTACATGTGCTAGGAATCTGAAATNTTTCGCCGAATTCTGGAGACATTGCGTGTTGAGTGCATTTCCTCGAGTGTGAAACGAACCCAAAACCGTCACGTTACAAACAAACACTTGTGCCCCTACGCCACGGCTGGTCTCTATCTATATATATAAAATCGAAAGGTCACTCATTCATCACGAAATCTTAGAAACTACAAGTGCTAGGAATCTCAAATTTTGCATAGGAGTTACTTGGACGTAGTCATGGAGACAGAAATTAATAATAACATAGTTCACGCGGGTGAAACCGCGAGCGGGCCGCTAGTATTTCATAAAAATTGATTAGTTATTTACATTTTTTTCAATATTAATCTAATCTAATATATGTAGTACGTACATGCGTTTTATAAAAAAATCTAAATTAAATCAACTTCACGCTGAGAGAGTGGTGACACCAGAGCAAAGAAATGAAACTATAAATTGAAATAAATGTTACATCTCCTGGAGTGGGGATCGAACCTACACTCCTTTCATTCGTTCACACTTTGTGGCCTTGCGCAACGACTGGCCTCTGTTATCCTTTTTATAATAAAATGTGTATGAGATAAAATATGTATATTATTTTTTTATTTATTTATATACACTTTATTGCACACTAGCGTTATATAATTATTTGCTGTTTATAATTTATTTTCGCTACACTTTGGTTCTCTTCTTATTTTATTTGATATTGCTCGCAAAAATTATTCTATTTAATATAGAAAAGTGTTTAGTTATTTCATAGAGTCGATATCTACGAGTATGTACGCACGCATGGAAAACTTTAGGTACTTTTTCTAATATTAAGATTATTTTTTAGTTACTTTTGTTGGTTCATTTCAATAACTCAGATATTTTTTCTAATAATATGTCTCTACTTATTATTCTTTTTGATTATTTAGGTTTTAGCGGGCGTAGCGTAGCCCCGTCCGGGTCCACTAGTTACATATATAATTATAATAAAATATTACCGATACTCTAAATAAAGTACATAAAAATATAAACCATACATTATATTATATTATACCATGTATACACCAATATATACAGAGGGAGCTCTTCTTATGGGCTCTCGTCGGCGACTGCAAAGGAGTCAGACATGAACCCTGACGTATATATTGTAATAAAAAAAGTATATATACCCATTTGCGAGTAATAAACTATTGAAATTGCACTTTGGTTTAAAAAATAATATTTTAAAACGCAGGTCCGGCGAGAAATGGCGATGGGCCTGCAATGGAATCAGCCACGCGAGAAGTGGGACGCATGGGACCCCATGCTGCTGTCGGAGGGTCTGTTCTCTGCCGCCAATATCTTTAGCAGTCTGAAGCTGGTGTACATATTTAGCGTGAACCCGCACCTGGGCCCCTTACAGGTGTCACTGAGTCGTATGGTGCTAGATATACTGAAATTCTTCGTTCTGGATATACTCGTCATATTTGCATTTTCTTGTGGTAATTATTTTGTTGCTCAATTAATGAATACTTTTAATGCATTTGTCTATTTAAAAAAAACCGTACAAGGGCGAGTCGGGCTCGCTCACCGAGGGTTCCGTACAATAGCACTCGTCGGGGGTCTCGAGTTTTTTCTGAAATTCAAGCTTAGCTTCCTCAGAGAAAACTTTACCCTCCTTTTAAGGTTATTATTTTTCGGATTTTCACAAACGTATAGTTTTTAGATTTTTTCCTGAACTAGTACTACCTACAGGTGCTAGCTGCCAAATTTCACAATTCTCGGTTATTCGGATACCAGTAATCTATTAATTTTCATTCCCTTTATAGTGTCAAAATACGCGTTTTTTGCTATTTAATGCTATTATTTTTAGGATTTAACCATAAATTTATATTTTTCAGATTTTTTCTAACTACCTACTAGGTGCTAGCTGTCAAATTTCATAATTCTAGGAACGAACAGGTCAGGTCAACAGGAAGTGCCCTATGAATTTGATTCCCTTCCTGAGATAAAGGGTCTTGACAGACAGACAGACAGACAGACGGACGGACGGACGGACAGACAGACAACAGAGTGATCTTATAAGGGTTTCTTTTTTCCTTAAAAAGTACGAAACCCTAAAAATGTAAACTATTATGAACTAGAGGGTAAGCAGGGACCGACTTGATTTTCTAATAGCTAAAACATCAAATTGTATAAACTCGTCCGAGGCTAGTTGAGACGCGACTGGTTGTGGGTTCTATCCCCACTCGAGGAAATGAAATATTTAATGTTTAGCGCAGAGTTCCGCCAGAGTTCCGCCAGAGTTCTGCAGAAAATGAGGAACGGAGTGTCTTAAAACTGGGTTCCCTCTGCGTGTCGCTAATTTTTCGTTTCAACGCTCACAGGACTCAACCAACTACTTTGGTATTATGCGGACATGGAGAAGAAAAAGTGCAACTCTGGTTCTACTTACACCGGCGCCAACGGCACCCTGCCCGACCCCGATGCCTGCGTCGTGTGGCGCCGCTTTGCTAAGTAACTATATTAGTCCCAAAAGTGCATAGTATAACGAACACTAATTATTTTATAAACATTATTTACTTGAGAAAAGAACATCACTATTTTGACACTAAACATAGTGTTTCATTCATTCATTTCGTCAGTTTGTTCGAGACGATGCAGACACTATTTTGGGCGGCGTTTGGCTTGATCGATTTGGAATCATTCGAGTTGGAAGGCATTAAGATCTTCACCCGCTTCTGGGGCATGCTGATGTTTGGCACATACTCCGTCATAAATGTGATCGTACTCCTCAACCTGCTCATCGCTATGATGAACCACTCCTATCAGCTTATATCGGTTCGTACCTACGTGATGCACATTACTTTAGTGATAGGATATAAAATAAGATTTAGGGAAAGGTAAGGTCTGAAAATAAATGGAATGTAATGTAGAAAACTATAGTAATTTTTGTAAGTCATTTAATTAAAGAATCTCGAATAATTATTAGGAACGCGCCGACGTTGAGTGGAAGTTTGCACGTAGCAAATTGTGGATCAGCTACTTCGAGGAGGGCGGGACGGCGCCACCGCCCTTCAACGTGGTGCCGTCGCCCAAGTCTGCGTTGTACGCCTGGCGCTGGTTGCAGCGCCGCCTCTGCGGGCACGCGCGCGCCAAGCGGGAGCACATGCGCACCATAAGAGTACGTAGCATATATTGTGCCTATTGCACGACCAGGTAGATCGACGGACTGGTTAAGGTCGCCGGAAGCCGCTGGATACGCGAGACGCAACACCGATCGTTGTGGATCTTGGGGCCGCCTAATGTACAACAGTTGGCGTACTAAAGACTGGAATTATGATTGCATAGATTGCTTTCACAAGGTCTGGAAAACCTATTATACTATACCTATTATACTCATTAGAATCATAATTTTAAACATTCCATTATGAAGAAAGTAAAACAAACGCGTCAAAAAAGATTTTCCCTCATTCTCATTACTTTATTGGTGAAAAAAGGGAATATTCTAATATATTTTTTGTAATTTTTAGAGAAAAGCAAAGCAAGCCAACGAGCGGGACTTTCGATACCAAGTAAGTGCTGTTTTTCAAATGTAAGTAATGATTTTTTTACATTTCAATACCGTAACTATAATTTTTTTGTATATAAAATAAAATGCTTGCGTCAACATCTTGTTACAAACATTCTTAATATTACAATCGATCAACATGTAGGTAAACTAAATATGTGTATGTATCGAACTGCAGGCCATTATGCGCAACTTGGTGCGGCGCTACGTGACGGTACAGCAGCGGCGCGCCGAGTGCGGCGGCGTCACTGAGGACGACGTCAACGAGATCAAGCAGGACGTCAGCGCCTTCCGCTGCGAGCTCGTCGAGATCCTGCGCAACTCGGGCATGAATACCTCCACCGCCAACGCCGGCGCCCCCGGCGGCGGCGGCGGCAAGAAGAACCGACAGAAAGAGCGGCGCCTCATGAAGGGGTTCAACATCGCACCGGGCGGGTCGCTGGCGCCCGTGGACGAGTTCCTGGCATCGCTGCACCACGAGCACGGGCCGCACGGAGCACACCACGCCTCGCTGTCGGCGCTGCTGGGCGGGCGCCTGCGCACCAGCCAGTCCAGCCTATCGGATGGCGGCGGCGGCCTGGCCGGCCTGGGCCCGCGCCGCAAGCCCTCGCACAAGCGCCGCTGGGGCACGATCATCGAGGCGGCGCGCGCAGCGCGTGTGTCGCGCCTCATCGGCCGCTCGCGCTCCGAGGACTCCGTCTGCGACCACGCCAGGCCATCGCCCAGGTATTATACGGATCGTAAAAAAACCGTATAACATTTTTTTAATATTTCAAAACAAGTAAATATTGAAATGAGTGCTTTTCAATTGCGCACTAAGAAAATGCTTGCTGTTTTTATCTATTTTTAAATTCGCTATGCTTTCAAATAAATTATAAATTGTTATAATTTATTTGAAGGCATAGCAAAACGGGTAGAACGATATAACGAAATAATGTTAATATCGGGTTACGGTACGCAGCGGCAGCGAGCGCTCGGACTCCGGCAGCGACTCGCAGCGCAGCCCGGAGCGCTCGACGCGCGGGGGCCCGCTGCACCCGCTGTCGGCGCTGGCGGCGCTCAAGCGCAAGCGCAAGAAGTTCTCGGACTCTCGGCGCGCGGCGGAGGCAGAGGCGCTGCAGCGCGCCAGCTCGGTGCCGGCGCGCGCGCCACCTGCG
>JAKRZM010000027.1:243528-263801 GCA_036379175.1 Heliconius cydno galanthus | reverse complement strand
AAGTTTGTAGTAACGAAATTATGTGATAATAATTTATTACCTAAGTATATAAATATATTTTTTTATTAAAACAATTGAAATTTTTATCTATAAAAACGGCAAAATGAAATCACGTTAGTTGTATGGAAACCGACTTAACAATTTGTGTTTTTTTTTTGTTATAGCTGCAATAGAAATACATAAATTGTAAAAATTAACTTTACTTACTGTGTAACTATCAAATTTCATGAGATACAGCCTTGTGACAGACAGACAGATAACGGAATCTTATTAATAGACTCGTTTTATCCTTTGGAGTACAAAATTCTTAAAATCTATGTAATCTATCCTACTCTTAATCTATATGTTATAGATATTTATATTATAAAGCTGAAGAGATTTTTTAGTTGAATGCACTCATCTCAAGAATTGCAAACGCGCGGTTATAGATTTTAATAAAATTGTCGACAAAAAATATTTGATATAAAATGAACTCATGTTTATAAATACTATACATTTTTTATCTTTTTTCTACGAATAGATATATAAAGATTAGTTAAAGGAATGTGGTAAAAGTGAATTTTCGTGTGTTTAGTGCATGACAATGACAATTATCTACAATTGCGTCAATCGGCGTTATTCTTTTCATGATACAATATCGTCTAATGTGTCATATTTATCATTAAATTGATCTTTTATGCATATTCTGCTTTTTATGTATTCGGATATCTTTCGTATAGTGCCTAAAATAAGATCCTAGTGACGCAGTGGTATAGCGTATAAATGTAAACTTTATGATTGTGGACTCCATTACCACTCAGGGAAGTTATGCTATTTAAATAATTTTCATTTCCCCGCTGAGATAGATAAGGCGTATTGACTTTCGTCACTCAACACGCAGTCTGGAAAACTTGGCGAATCGTGGAGATAGGAGGGTCTTGACGTTAGGTTCCCTCTGTCTATCCTACTTTGCGGAGCGTAATACTTAGTGGACCTACATCTTCGAGTATTTTGTTAACCTAAAAATGTAGGTTTCCTCGTGTCGGGTGTACTAACAAATTTGACTAGGAATCCAGCCTTTTTAACTATTTAATATGGAAAAGACGAAAGAGAAGAGAGATAATGAAAATGACGTCCTCTTAATTTCAACGATATCTATGAATATTAAGTGGATATATTTTAGAAATAATGCTATAGATATCTATGAAATATAACTAACATTAGGTATTTCAGAAATTATATCTAACCTAGGCTGTCTGACTGACTTGTGATATACCACCAGGTAGGCACCCTGTAGCTCCCCTGGGTTCCCTGTGTCTACCCTGCTGCTATTTTATTACTAGCTTATGATATACCACAAAGGTAATAGAAACGGATTCAAAGCCAGACATTTGCATTTTGTTGGTACGATCTGATTACATTTCATTGTTTTTAATTATTTTAATGCATGCGTTTGCCTAACTCACGTTCCCACAGCGATTGTTGTCGATTTGTTTTGTTATACCGGATTTGTGGAAACATTGATCGAGGTATAATACCTACCTGTGTTTGTGTGTGATAACTAATTATTAATTGATTTAGTTTCAATTAATTTACTGTGTTTTTTTTATATCGGAAGGTGATAAAGTGGACTCTCTCTCTATCTCTCTCTGTGTGTCTCTTTAATGCTTAGGGACGTTGTATACCGAATATATTTAAAGTCATAACCGGGATGCTGTCTTGGCGCAGTAAAACAGCGTCTGACTCCACTCCGGGAAATGAATTCTCGGGGAATCAACACATTATGTCTCAAATTAGGACTGAAAGAGGATTAGAGGATTAGACGCACAGCCCAAACTACACGAGAACGCCGTTTTTTAGCCTGTAGATTCTTTAATGTGAGTATAAGTGGGTATGAGCACTAAGAGACGATTTCTTGAAATTCCTACGGGAACAGGAAAAAGTGATTTATCCATTTTTAGTTCACGATAACGGAAGCTGCGGCCACTAGTGTAAAGAATCCTATTCCAAAGTATCCCTCAGTAATAAAGTTTGTTTGAAATAAATCCTAGAAGAACTATGTTTTATAAAAGGTATACCTACCTGTTTTAATTTAACTTCCCTATATAAAGTTTCTACTTCCTGTTCTTATCGTCTACTCAAAGCTTGTAAGTTTTTTTATAGACTTTGAAAGTTGATGGTAGATCGTTCTACCTTTAATATTTATGGACCTATCTTTACATATTTATTTTGTCAACACGATGGTCGTGGGTTCGAATACCATCCGGATTAATTATTACAGGTATTTGCCTAAATTATCTTCCTTTCTTCGCATTGTTATACTAAACGTGCGGTTAGACAATTAGTTCCGCCCCTCAACACATAATGCCGCGAAAATTAGAATCGGAAAATGAGAAACGGAGAGTCTTCTCTTCTCTCTCTTCTTCATATATTTTAAATTTACCCATAATTATGACAAAATACTTAGAATTAATATTTGAACTATTATATATAGATTTTACACAAACTTCTAAAAATAGTCAAGCACACATCTTCGAAGTGAAATATTTTCATTTATAACATCGCCAAATGCAACCAAGACCGGGCACGCCACGGCCTCCAGCCAAGTGAAATGCACAAAATCCATTCGGTTTTATCTCGTTAACTACACATTGTATTATAAAATAACTCTTAATAGAAAGATATAGAGTTGAAAATCCATCGTCAATAAATTTTTATGCTATAGATGACGTGTTCAGTACAATTTTATGTTAATTGCATTTAAACTTTAATATTTTTAGCGTAGAGTCGAAAATTGCTTGATGGAATTGAAATAAGGGTCGGATTTGTATTGCCAATGTAAAATATACCTTAAATCACATAAAGATACAGTAGTTTTTCATTTGTATGATGTTTTATAAGGTTTTTTATGGTGTACGGCCGGCAATCAGCTGTTTGGGCACGCGCCCCTCGGGAGCGGATGATGTCAGCTCCCTTCGTAACGCGACGAGTACGAGTTCTATTAAATTTTCTAAAATTGCGTCCCCTCGTGGTTTAGATTAGTAGGTATACGGTGTAGCTGTCGCTGTCAAATGTCTGACATTACTGCGTAGGTAGGTGCCGTCTAATGTATGCGGATAGTTAAGTTGGTGTGAAATGTTACGTGTGTATGGCAGAGTGATCTATAGGCTTATGGTTTTATAATAAGTACTGATGTGTGTTTGTTGGTTTATGTAATTTTAGTTGTGTGGTGAGAAAATTATAAACGAAAATATATTAGATTTATTCTTCTTTTTGACTTCTTACAGCACCCCGCAGGTAGCAGAGTAAGCAGAGGAAACTTTTGAACCTAGTGTTAAAACACTTCCGTTTCCCATTTTCCACTGAATTTGAAATCTACTACACGGTTTTTAACTAAAGTAGTCATTATCGAACTTTAACTAAGTAAGTATATATATCTCTATTAATTTTCAATAAAAAAAATATTATTAAAAACAAACTCTAAGCGTGCGTGTTGAGTGGCGGAACTGAACGCCGCGGTTGATCTAGTTTCCAGAGCGAGGAAATTAAAATGTTAAATATTTCTTACCCGTGGTAAACGAATCCACAACCGTCGCATTTACGCTTTTTGCGTCACGATGGCCTTATCAATTTATTATACATTTTCTAAATTAAGTTTCTATTCTCTTATTGAAATATTCATTAACATCAGCTCTAAGCTTCCATTTTTAGAATCATTAGTCATACCACACTTACTATAGAAGAAACACAATACATTACACGTCTTACGAAACATCTATTTGTAAACAGATCACATCACATTTTGTCAACATTACCATCTATCTTACTAACATAAATTATTATTTATTTTTGCCGCTTCACGCTGTATCCCGCATATAGGCAGGATAAGCTGAGCGTACATAGAGTTAAGACTCCGTCAACCACACACTGCCCAATATTCGAGACATTGAGATTGAAATGAACATTTTATTACTTTGAGTGGAAATCGAATCCACAACCGTCGCGTTTCCTGATCCACCTTAAATATTATAATACAATGTAAAAGAATAACCCTTCACTTACAAAGGTGGTAAAAACTTGTCGCGCTAGATGTAGCGATAGGACGTCGCCCAATGAATAATTTATGTGCGGCCTGCCTTTTAATTCCTTTGTTGATACTCTACTAATTAACCTGCGATCACTTTATATGTATGTATGTATGTTAGTCTTATTTATATAGACATAAGGTCGAAAATACGCAATTAAGTTTTGTATATATATTGTGTATAACCTCGACCTTTTCCGCAAAACAATTATTTTCTAAGGATAACATAAGTTAGTGCAAATTGCTTGGTGCATCTGATCTTACTCCCAGTTCGTTCGACGGCCGCAAGCTGAGGTTCCGAGTCCCGCAGGGGGCGCCCTTACAGTCGTCGACTTCCTCACAGGCACACTCACTTCCACATAGTGCTTGCATTTAGTCAAGGACAGAGTACCCTCCGGTCACTACTTGCCGAATTTTGGAGGCATTGCATGTTAAGTGACAAAACTCGTCGCGCTTTGCCCCGTTACTAGAGCGAGGTATTGAGTATATTACATATTTAATTTCCTCGAGTGGGATGCGAATCTTTAACTTGTCGCGTGTAGTCATAGGCTTGTGCCCCTGCGCCACGACTGGCCTCAATAACAATACCTACATACTTTATTATAAAACTTTTTATAATTAACTGAACATTTTCAATGATTCTTGTTTGTGTTCTTAGCGGTAAAAAAGAATAATAAAATTATTTAATAAAGTAATTTATTATTTGATTTATTTTCTTTTTATAAAAAGCTCTGTAGAGTTCGTAAAAACTTATAATTTATAAGGTTANGAATTCCGCCACTAAATACGCACTACCTCCAGAATTCGGAGATTCGGATTCCAGAGAAAATGGAGAGCGGAGTGTCTTATACCAAGAATTCCTCTGCCTCAAAAAGTAAAAAAAAACCTGCTAAAGTAAAATATGCAAGTGATGAAGTCATATTTTCCATTGAAATGAAGACATCGCCATACATTATGCATGCTATTACATACGCAGTCTCTTCTAAGAGACTGTGTTTTTATATCTTCAAGGAAAGTTTACCTCTGCTATTTACTGTAACTACACAAATAGAATTGTAAACGTATCGAAATTAAAAAGCCTTTATAAAACTTTAAAGTTGTAGTTGACTTTAAAATTAGCTATAATTTAGATTACATTAAATAACATTTCAGTATATCTACTTACAACGTACGGCGTTAAGTTCCGCTCAATAGGTACCTCGCTCAATACCGCTATGTCTCGAACAAGCAGAGAATGAGTAGAACCATTTCTCTCTGTCTATCCTGCTATGTGGGACAAAACATAAAGGAGGATTTAGATGACAGTGCAGTCGTTCTCGGTCCGATCTTAGTCTGTTTAAAATATTCTCATATGAGAAACAATGAGAGCATTCATATATTGTTTCAGTCCAATCACGCCTATAAAAATATTTCTAATACAAGAATATAGGATCGCAGCGAGAAAAAACACGACCGACACTATAGTGTGAATCCTCTCTAAAGCTACTATTTCTTAATTTTGATCTCTTTATTCCACGAAGATTTAAAAGTTTAATACGTAGTAGGTATAAACAATTAACAGACTTAAAATCGTAACAATGAGATGCATAAAATAAAAAAAACACCAAATTAGTAAAAATAATATTATCTAGGTTCCTAAAAAAATCCAAAAAAAAGCAACTAATATAACATGAACTTGGCCCTTGTGTAAATTATGACTATCCAAAGATCTTACAATCAGTATATGTATACTTGGAATCGAACCGCTGTCCCTCGCCCGTAGGAAGCGATCCATCACTGCGTTATCTCGCAGGAAACAGGATTTACTATTCACCTATCTACTGTCCACGCAATTATACTCTTTCGCTCGAGGAATTAAAGACTGAAATGCCGAAAGAACAACGTTTAACGTATTAGTTTGAATCGGTAAAGCTTAAGTTATAGGGATATGTAATTTTAAATGAGTAACAAATTTTACTGTTTTTGTAATCACCATTTTCTGTCAACATCGGCTTGTGTCTTATAAAATATAAACAATTTTAATATTTTATAAAGATTTATTATACTACGCTGAGAAATTTTAAAATATTTATAAAAAATGATCGTAAAGAGACTCGAGCCCGCGATTCTTAAATGCCATGTCGTTATCTTAAATATTACCTACCCATAGATTGCACCTTTGTATTTTCATAGCTAAAACTTTGATTCCGCTTTTTAAGCCAAACATTACTATCAGCATTGATTCACTTTTGTACGGTTTCTATTTTTTGGCAAAATATCTAAAAGTATATGAGAAAATATCTTATTTTAAATCGACCATAAACAGGTGCTTAATTTTTTTACATATTACGTGCAAAAAATAAATCAATTTACAACATCTGTTTACCTACTTCTATTCTATACTAGAATGAAAGTAACAACAATTTTAACTCCACTTAAATAAGTACTCCTAAATTCTATTTCTACAACTTTTTCTACTTCATTGAATAAATTGAAAAAGTAATAAAAGGGTTTAACTGGTTATTGTTATACTTGTATTGTAGTGCTTTAAATAATACGACTCGCGCTTGACTCGATGCGGGCGACTTGATGGGCAGAAGTTGTGAGTGTGGCCTGTATTACAAGTGTATAGCGGATTTTTAAATAAATTTAAGATAAAACAGGTTCAGGAAGATGTCGCAAATTAGCTTTGATTTTTTAAGGTTCCGTACTTCAAAATGTTAAAACGAAACCTTTATAGGATCATTTACTTGGTTGTCTGTCTGTCAAGACAATTTATTTCGAGATTCTATACGTACCTATAACGTATCAAACTGAAATTATACCCAATAGAAATTAAATGAAGTATTCGCTTCATCAAGTTTTTGCTGCATTTTAAATGAAATTCGATGCGTAATAAAAACTGCCTGTAAAACACTTCCTGTTGACCTATAGATACGGTTATGAAATTTGGCACGGGGTGAGTATTTATAATACAAATAAAAGAAAATCCGAAAAATTATATGTATAGGTAAAATTAATTGCAAACTTATATTTTTTGTCGTTAATTTCAAATAAAATGAGTGCATATATTTTTTTTAGCAAAACTAATTCAAAAGTCTAATTCACTTCTTACGATTTCTAGTAGATATTTCTTTTTTCACATGTACTATGAATATATATTAGTAGGTGCATATAGAAAACTTATCTAAAAAGACGCCACTATAAAATTCGAACTTCCACCAACCACCACCACCAAAACACCAATCCACGTTTTTATTACCCCAAAAAATAATTATCCGCTCGTGCTTCACACCAAACGAGTTTAGTAAATAACTTTAGAGTCCCGACCGGGCCTCTAAAAACGTCGGGCTGTAAAAACCATTCCGCTTTACGTCGCTTATTGGCAGCTGCCTTTGCATATTATTTAGCCACCTTCGCGTACACACGGCGTTCATTTTTTTTTATTTTCTCTGAATAAATCTCTCCTCTCGTACTGACTGTAGAAAAAGTTCTCCTTTTGCGTTTGATTTGATAATACAAGTTCAGATCTTTTATTGCTTTTTTATTTTTATGTTGGTTGGTTGGTATGAGTGTTATTTTGCTCCTTTGAATGGGTTAAAATTGTTTTGTTGAGTTAATTTGACTTTTATATTTAGGTGAAGGTATGATTTGGTGTTAATTAATTTTTTTTTAAGTCTATTTTCTTTTTTAACTTCATGTTTTATCACATAACAGATTGAACTTGACAACGGAGTGTTTAGGCATTCCATCCCCATGAAGACACCACTTCTGCTCTCCACTAAGTATAAGTTACTTATCTATATCTACATATTTAAACTTTTCCGTTACTGAGACCTCTAAACAATGCTTAAGCGAAGCTGCTGGTCTTATAAAGTTGGAATTCAGTATGTGGTTACTTTAGGGAGTATAGGGGAGTTCTAAGATAGGATTTCTTGAAACTTTTAAGGAATGGGAGAAGTCGATAATACAGCTACAGATCTCCTTAGATTTAATGCTGTACGTCGTATACCTGTAGATTACTTTTTTTTAAAACTTCACGCCGTATGTCGCACAGAACAAGGTAGGCAGAAGAAACCTGAGAACCTAGTGTTAAGACACTCCGTTCCCATTAAAACACTTGTGTTCCTCACCGTACGAACTTATAAAATAAATCTCTCGTTCTTTAATAAGTATTGTGAAATATATTACAAGTAGATACAAACAGACATTTCAATGTCATTTATATTACATACTAAAAAGTACTTAAGATGTTTTTCAAGTTATTTTTTTCACTCATTATTAATGGTTCAATTAAGTAGTACGCAGTTGCGTGCTTTCCCGTTTGCTGACATTTTAATAAGTGGTCTTGACGTGTTCACGGCGAGGATTTTGTAATAGATATCGCTTATCGTATATCGCTTGGTGTGTCGTGGATACGTTTTTTTATTATCTAAAATAAACCTACCAAGTAGATGTGGATAGCAGGTACGATCACGCTTAGATTTCTTCATCAGATTTTAAAAATTAAATCAGCTTCGTGCTGCATTCCGCACACAGTGGGTAGGCAGAGGAAACCTAGTGTTAAGATACTCCGTTTTAAACTTTTCATCGCAACCTAGAGGCATTGTGTGTTGAGTGGCAGAACTCAACGCCGGGAATGCCGCGTGATTTCTGCATCAGCATGATTGAAATAGCAATTTAATGTACGTAGGTAGGTTCATTGATTTTTTTATTAATTTTATTTAATAACGAGAATCACCATGGTGGGAAAATTTGGCAGAAGGTGGAGAACGAAATTTCTACGCACTAGGTTCTCTCTGCCCTATTTGCGTAATGCAGCGTGAAATTATAAAAGAAAACAAAATATAGCAAACGCTAATTAGCATTTATTGAGTCAGCATAAACTTCTTTACACGATTCGAACCCACTATAAACCACCATAAAATCTAAGAGCTCCTAACAAGCTTCACGCGTTAGAATTCAATCAATAGACAAGTGTAATTCAATTACCACTTACATGTCTGTTTCAGGCTTAGATACAAGAAATAGTGACTAAAAGTAGAATCTAATTAGCGGTCCAATCGTAAAATACCTTACATACTGTATAGGGACGTAGGTTCAATACAATAGAGGCAAAGGCTTGCTCTATCTAGTGCTTTTAAATTACTCTCACATGTGCTCTGTTTTGTGCTAGGGTTTTCCTACTTTGTGTGTTTCTTTTGATGACTTTACTGATGATTTCAATGATCTTTGGTGAACGTAATTAGAATTGTGTTCTTGTATTATTTATTAGACTGGTTTTTAAAGTTGTACGTAGTATCCACATAGCAGCATAGGCAGGGAAGGTGGGAATCTAGTGTTTGGACACTTCGTTCCCGTAGATACACTTCTGTTCCTCATTTTCTGCTGAATTTTGGAGACATTGCGTGTTGAGAGGCGATAGTCAACGCCGCATAAGTACAGTTGACTACGAAATTTTTATTTATTCAATTTAATCATAACCCCGAGTGGCTATCGAATCAACAACACAGTTCCAGAATCCTAATTTTAGTAGCAAGGTTTTATTAATACAAAAATATTCTAATATAAAACTTCAAAAAATCTTCAATTCCTTAAAATATGGATAGATATTCTCATTAATACATTCGTATTTTTAATTATAAATTGCGGTAGACTCTATTCATTTTGCTTTTTAATTTTTTTCATTTAGACATCTTAGTATTTCTCGTCGCGGCAACATTTAATGAGCTTCTGATTAAGAAACTGGAGATTGCGAAAGTTAAATATTTTTTGATTTGAATATTTTACTATTAGTTCTGATGTATGTAAATATGACGGTTGTGAGTTTGATTCTCAACTTGGGAATTAATTATTTTCCTTTACTCGCTTTGGTAGTGGTAAACCGCGGCGTTGAGAATTTTAGTTGCCCCCAGAATTCGGATCAAAGTGGGGAGCAAAGACGCTCAGTGGGAAGGGATTTTTTTATTATTCGGCTAACAGGTTTCCTTTGCCTACCCTGCTGATGGGCCATCAGGAAGTAAAAAAAGAAACCGTGATTTAGCATCACACTGTATCCTATATATGTATACTAGGCTACTAGGTTCCCTCTGTTTAAAGTTAAGAATTCTTCGTTCCCCAGTTCAGTTCACGTTCCCTTCGTTTCCCGTCACAGACTGACTGGTTCCTATATTTAATAGGTATATTTTCTGAATCATCTCAACATATTATATCTATCTACATTATAAACTTAAAAGCAAGCGGGTCATATCTGTGCCATAGGGAGTAGGGACGGGGCCCGGTTACGTAACCCGAGGCAATTAAACGTGTAATCGCCTAGCGTGTGAAGGGACGACTCACGTTTGTCAGTGGATACTAATACTATTATACGAGTATGTCTATATTTATATATATAGATAAATAAAATTGAACAGTCTGTTTGTGTTATGTAAATAGTTTAAATGATGATGAAACAATGACATAACTACATGTTCCTGAAAATCAATGTACCTACTTTAAACCTTATAAACCTATCAGATGTTAGTTAAAATTTTTGATCGGAAACTTTAAAATTAGATTTCATTAGATATCGAAAGGAGCTTGGACAGTGAAGGCGAGTGTTAATGAGCATTTTTAAACAACCCCTTAAAACAACACTTGGGTCGCAAGTCCCAGGCACTGCTCCTCCTCCAGCTGTTGTGCCTGCAACGCGATGGAATATATATCTACATTTTAATACAATTACAAATAATTTTAATAATTGTTTTACTTTTACGTATAATTTTTTTTTTACGTATAATTAAATAAATAAGGACAACAAGAATAAATGATTCAAAATAGATTATTATTTTATTAAACGAGTTGTATTATACGATGAAATAGTAATCTATTTTTATAATTTAATTATAATTAATATGCGTCATTACATTGTGCTTTATTTATTTAATTGATTANAAGGGACGACTCACGTTTGTCAGTGGATACTATTATACGAGTATAGCTATATTTATATATAGATAAATAAAATTGAACAGTCTGTTTGTGTTATGTAAATAGTTTAAATGATGATGAAGCAATGACATAACTACATGTTCCTCAAAATCAATGTACCTACTTTAAACTGCTATAGTAGGTGCCTACCTTATAAACGTATCAGATGTTAGTTAAAATTTTTGATCGGAAACTTTAAAATTAGATTTCATTAGATATCGAAAGGAGCTTGGACAGTGAAGGCACTGCTCCTCCTCCAGCTTTCGTGCCTGCAACGCGATGGAATATATATCTACATTTTAATACAATTACAAATCATTTTAACAATTGTTTTACTTCTTTAACTACCTACTAAAAGCCGTATAATTAAATAAATAAGAACAACAAGAATAAATGATTCAAAGTAGATTATTATTTTATTGAACGAGTAGTATTATCCGATGAAGTAGATTATAATATGCTTTATTTATTTAATTGATTATTTAATAAAGGCAAATTAGCTTTGATTTTTTTTAACTTTTTAACTTTGCTTACTTATGAAGAAACAGAAGTGTCTTAACACTAGATTCCCTCTGACTACTCTGCTACATGTAAGAAAAAATAAAAAAAGGATTGATAAGTAAATATAGCATAATAAACTAAATTCTTACACATCTTATCATTTTACATAAACATCAAAATAAGCATTTAGTTTAGTATATATTCTAATCTGTACATACATACATATATATATATAGTAATTTATTATATAAATTAAAATTCAAGACGAGCCACCATTGTAAATTTACACCACAGGGACGACCAACCCTTGGTTTGATTAGCCCGAGGCGAGCACGTCTAATCGTTTCCATGTTTATACTATAGAAATTCTAGTTTATATAAAATGTTCATTTTATACTGTATAAATTGGTATAATGTATGAAGTTGCTTGGGTAATTTCATAAGATCTGTATCTATTTCACGTATTAGAGGATCTTCGAAAATTTATATATATTTATTCTTTATTTGTTAAGTTTAATATTGAAATTTATCTTTTTAGGTTCAAAACTACAAAAGTTAATTTTCAATTTAATTTTAAAATATATTTTTTTGTTTAGGTAGGTACCTACATGTTACAATGTAAACTTACGCTTTTTAGTACAGTGGTATATGCTGATTATACACAAATGCATCAATTTATTAATTATTATATGCATCAATTTATTAATATAAAAATGCATCAATTTATTAATATAATACTGATTTGTGTTCACTAAATCAATTTTTTTAATATTATTTAGTTTCACGCTAGAAGGTTAAGGCACTTTGTTCCTTACTTCCTGCTTAATTTTAAAGACATTGCGCGTTGAGTCGGGGAACTTAAGGCCGCGTCTTGTCTTGTTACGATTGAAGAGAGGAAAATAATGCTTTCCCCCGAGTGGTAATCGAACCCACAACTGTGACATTAGACGCTATGCCGCTACTCCATAATACTCTTCGCACATATTAAATCTAATATACTTTGAATTTACCTATAAAAAAACAAAAATTGTAATTTCTGTATACTTATATGAGTTTGTGTCAAACTTCATTACATACTCAGACTGAGGGGGACGCGTTGAGAGACAACAATTACGCAGGAAGCCCCCGTTTTCGCCGCCCGCGCTTTGACATAAGATCGTAAAATTTTATACGAAAATAGACTACAAGTCTATAGAAGAATGGAGTGCCTAAAATGTCAACAAGTTAATTTAATATCCTGCGGGATGCAGTATGCTGAAAAAAAACCATTTCCCTGCTTAGATGTTAACAACATAATTATTTATATAAGTTATAACAAGCTTATAAGAATTTCGACAGCTCGATAAGAACATAGCTATGGTGTTCACCATAGCAAAACTGTTTCCAAAAGGCGCTGGTTCGAATTCAGCTACGTTCAAATGATCATAAGTACGTTTTCTGAAATATTTTTCCATCTTTAGTGTGGAATAACACGCCTATCACAAGTTTCATAGCCGACACACATTTTATTTAATCTAAAGACATCACCTTGGTAAACATGTAGGCAGTAGATATTTATGTAAAAATATTTTTAGATCACCAATTTTATCAATGTTAAATCCAAACAACCTTATCAAAGTGTTATTTAACTTTTCGTTATTTTCTTATAATAAAAATTATGTTCGCATTATTAAGTGTAATAGCGTCTATACTTTAATATGTATGCAAAATTGTTATAATAGTAAATTAGTGATCGTAAATTTTAAATTGAACTAAAAACCGGTTATTCTGAACGTTGCTTCGCGAATTTCCGATTTCAAATAAAGATGAATTGCTTTAGATCCGTAATAAATTGTAATAAAAACCAGTTATGTTACTTAATATAACTCACACGAAATAACGTATTGATTGGGGGCGTGAAGTATAAAAACAACTAGAAAGTATTATTTATTATTGTAGAAGCTGACAAGTTTTATACGATTCGATAGAAAAATCTTAGTTTCCAGGAATTACTTATTAGGAAAATCTATATTTCATTCTAGTGTCACATTTATATGGTTAAATTTAAATTATGTTGGTAAACGTTGTTTTTAGCTTTACGCAATATTCTGCATATAACGGGGTAGGTAGAGGGAACCTGGGAATCTAGTGCTAAAATACTCCGTGCCCGTTCACCGCTTTTCGCCGAATTCTGTAGGCATTGAGTGTTGAGTGACGGAACCTAACACCGCGTTTTGCCTTATCGGAGCGATAAAAAATATTTATTTATTAAATGTTATTTGGAAATTCACAATTATTAAGAGAGACATCATTACAACAGTCAAAATTCTTCAAGCAAAATTTACTATACCTATAAATATCATAAAATTGCACACCCATCTTCGCCCTAACCATTACCATTGCTTAACCAACTAAGCTACAACTAAACTCAAATTGCATAACAGTCGAACCCAACGCAACGTTTGTTGAAGTGTAGCAACTTTAAGCTTCATCACTATCAGACCAGCCGAGCGTGTACAAGCTCGTCACCCATTGTATGTAAATGCGGCAGTGATTAAGCGAACATGTAGATAAGACAACTTATTTATATTTCAAGTCGGTTCTACGTTTTTGCGGCTTGCGCTCCGTCAGCGTCGCGCGTTGTAACGATCGTACTGATTTAGTGTATGGTAATGTATAGTGTGTAAATATAGCGGTTGCATGAAAATACAAAGGGAGTTCAAGAGAATTAAAGATGAAGGTTGTGAGTTCAATTCGTAATTAGAGAATAAATTATTTTCAATTGACAAGAAAACGCTTGAAAAAACACCTTTATGTTGAAATCACTGATTTGTACATTAGTTATATTTATTTATTTAAAAAAACACAGATAAAATCACACATGGACATGTCAATTTTATTTATATTTAATAGTTGATTCGACTCAGGAATTAAATTATTCAAATTTTGTGACCATTTTCGTCTTATAATCGATTCACAATATACTTACAAATACAATTTCACATCAAAACAAAACATTTAAAAACTTTAATTCACTTTTGGATTAAAAAAAGTAGTTATTTATATTTTACAATTCTCAATGACTCTAGACAAGCAGGCAAAGTATATTATAATTCAGGATATGTATTCTTTGCACTGCATTGTAGGTAGTAGATATGCATTGCGATAGCTGAAGTCGCAGGCGATTCGCCAAAATGTTACATCAGCCACGCACGCGCATTCAAACGTAAAATTTTGTTATAATAATATTTTTTTTATCTTACTCTACATTGATTTTGTTAAATCTTTCAAAAATATAAAGAAACATTTACGTAATTAAATTAAAAATGTAAAAAAAAAACTGATTACAACTTGAACGTAGCGGGATTTAAGTCTAAGTAGAATTTCGATGTAGCTTTATAAGAACGTATGGCTTAATAGTCCAAGAGGCACACTTCGAATACCCACTTTTTATAAGTTTTCTAAAATATTTTTTTATTCTTATGTATGAAGTGCACTTTGTAAATATAAAAAAAAATCTTCCCTAGTAATATATAAATGGGACTGAAATTCGTTGACATTGATTTAAATCTTAATACGATAGGTATTATATTGATAGTAAGATCCAGTGGAAAATAAATAGGTATATACTTATAAGTAATTGAGAATAATATTCAAAGGAGAAAGGAGAGAGGACAGAATAGCTATAATTTAAAATAAATTATATATCTAAGTTTGTTTTCACGTTCATTCAGGCGTGGAATCGTAAAGCTTTTAACTAATCCTACCTTTCACCGACAGTTTCGCCCTTGGCCTTGTAATAAAGCAACGCGGTTAAGATCCGCCACTCAAAACGCAATGTCCCGAAAATTTGGCAAAAATTGGGAAACGTAGTGTCTGATCACTAGGTTCCCCCTGCATATTCTAGTAAATGGGATATAAAAAAACAATAGTCAATAGAATTTTATGAATAATCCATGTGTTATTCTGCACACGTTAAATTAGACATGCGATTATATGATACGGAGTAAAGCCCGGTAGTGACGTCAGCGCACGCGCAAATAATCACTAAGCTTTTAGTTAACAATGGGTGTAATGGCCCTTACTTTATATTATAATGAATGTTTGTTTGTTTGTTACAATATAAGTACTGTTGATAATGTCTAATATAATTTTGTCATAATAGCTGTTATTGTTGTGACGAATAAATCTAATTGTGTTGAAAGTAATATGTGTGTGAAACAAATCGTTACGAGATTGAACCCATACTCTTTTTTACCGGAATTCGCGACGCAAAGGAGAGTAAAGTATTTATCAGTCGATGTATGTTTGTCTGTGCGGCGTTGTATACTTATTATCTCTAGGAGTCCTATAAAGTTCTCAAGATCGATCTCAGACTTAAGAGCGATTTATAAATGTGGGTCTAAAAGCTGTAGAAAAAGTTAGTTTGGACAATTAAAGTCTAAATATAAATAATAACAAGAACAATATGAAGAAAGTTAATACAATATCCTAGAAGTGCAAAGACTTGTGAGGTATAATTTCTATACGAGCAAGTTCTCGAGCGTCTGCCAAAGTTTCCTACTAAAAGTGGTTGAATGTCAGTTAAATGCTGGCCTTATGGCGACTTTTGTTATTGTTTTATAAATTTACAAATAGGTAAGTAAAATATTTGATTTCAGTGCACAGTTTGTAAACGCGATGGTTGAGGGTTCGATGCCTTGTCAGAGAAATTAATTATTTTCGTCTTTTGCTTTCTCGTATTTGAGTTCCGCTACTCAGCTTTCAAAGAATGTCATGACACTAGGCCCCTTTGTCTATCCTGCTATTAGTAAGATACAACGTTGAAACAAATAAAAAATTCTCCATTATTTCTTGGTTGTAAAATACCTACTAGGTATTTGTTATTTTTAGATTTTTAATGCAAAAAATAAGTAGATATATAATACTTATTAGTGTCACAGAACTTTCATAATTAATTTAGAAGTTCTGTAATATTATTTTTACAACTTATTTTCATATAACTAATGTTAAGTTTATCAACAAAAAATTATCAAAAGAACTAAACTACCGCTATAAACCAGCAAAAACCAAAACACCCGGCGTCATCATACAATTTATGTGAAACGAGGACATTTCGATCGCGCACAGCATCCCTTTTTGTCTCCACTCGTCAATCGTCACAGGATATGTGAAGTGCTTTCTCACTGGTGACTGGGGGACGGGAAGCGGTCAAGAGCGAAACTGTAAACTTGACATATCGTTACGAATATATATGAAATAAAGAGAATTTTAATATAAGTATAGGTTTAGGTAGTTTTAAGATATCTTATTATCTCATAGATAACTTATTATTTTTTAATCGTATCGCAATGACTGTAAACTTAGTGGTTGATCTTCTCTCGGAAAATTAATTGTTTTCTTTTGCCACTCTGGAATTTAAATTGCGGCGTTGAGTTCCGCTACACAACGTCTCCAATACGCGCAGAGTCTCAAGAACGGTGTGTGCAAATGATAAAAGCAATAGAATAATAAATAGCAATAGAATACATGTAAATTGAACTTTTACATTTATTCTAGAAATAATTACTTAATATAATAAAGTTAACTAAAACTGTTTAACTAAAGTTAAGCATTTAAGTTTCCTTCTAAATCAAAGTATGTAACCTGAAGTTAGATGCAAATGGCTGCCCAGATTTAATTTTAGAATTTTCTTACTTTTGTCTATTATTATCTTTTTGAGTGAAGATTTGCCTGTGTAACAGCAGCCACGATTCGTCAACCGTACTGTAATAGGGCGTTTGCCGTGACTCACTGATAACTGTCGCTTAATCATTTCACAGTGCTATGTAGTGTTCGTTTGTTATTGTTAGCGAAATTTAGAAGTCACCGTGGTTGGTGATAAAATTGCAAGCATGGACATTGAAATAATGGTGGAATAATCTGGTCCGCACCTACCCCAAAATAGTCTTCTGCACGATATAAAAAGTTATTATATAGACTTACTAGCGGTCCGCTCGCGGTTTCACCCGCGTGAACTATGTTATTATTAATTTCTGTCTCCATGACTACGTCCTAGTGACGTCTATGCGAAATTTGAGACTCCTACCATTTGTAGTAACGAAGTTTCATACAAACTTTCGACCCCAAAAACAACCCCTTAGAAGTCGAAAACTGCAAATTCCCGACTTAGCGAGCACCTACGTCCTATAAATAACTCCTATGCAAAATTTGAGATTCCTAGTACATGTAGTTTCTGAGATTTCGTGATGAGTGAGTAACCTTTCGATTTTATATATATAGATAAAGCGAAATTTACAATTCTTATATATTTTATGATACCAACTTTTGATTTTATTGGCAATATATAAGGTGCTGCTTACAAACCTTTATTTGAAACTACAACCGTAACACGACATATAAAACTTCTATAAAACAAAAGTTAAAAAAAATGGAACAAAGCAACATTTAGACATTGATTTAAACGTTACAATGGCGCGGTCTTGAAACACTACTCGTACTCGACTAACAGGTGTCGCGAGCTAGGTACCTACTGCAAACTACAATAAATGAGTCAACCGGTTTCTATACGTAAGACTACAAAAATGCTTCACGCTCTTTCACGCACTGCGCGGTAGGCAGAGTGAACGTATTGCTAAAACACTCAACCACCAACATTCCTAGCAGAATTCAACGCCAACCTTTGTTTTTTTACAGAGCGGGAAGTTAAAACTGTTCATTCCCCCGAATTGGAATCGAACTCACAACTTTCAGACGCTACGGCTGTGCCACTACGGCCTTTACCTTACACTAGCTCACCCATTATAGGTTTTTGTTGCGTTTCTTTATTCTTCTATCTACAATAGTGAAACGACACGGCCCACGGTGCCCCTCGATTGGATTTTTTGTACATTTTCATTCAAAATCAAATAACTAGAGAGGATTTTATTAAAGTTTTTGTTAGATATCCCATTTTTTTAATTTTAACTATTACTTTACTTTGGAAATAACAGTATTGGGTGGACTTTTATGGATATAAAGGATGTAACCACATTATTTTTTAGTTATTTGTTATTTTTATTTTACTCTTAATTTAGAGACCATCATGGCATCTTGGCAGTAGGACAGCATGTGGCTCTAAACGCGTTGAGTTTCACCACTTATCACGGAATGCCTCCAGAATTCGGCGAAAGGTGGGAAATAAAAGTGGATTAATGGGATCGAAGTGTCTTCACATTAAGTTCCCAGGTTCCCTCTTCCTATCCTGCTAAATACGGGATACAACGTGAAGCTAAACAAATATAACAAGCACCGTCGTGTTAAATAGCTAGTCTATTCGCTTTCCCCAACACACAAACGGTTTATGGTTGACTAGATTTAACTACGCAGAAATCTGACAAATACAACCCTGGCCTCTTATAAATCGTACCGGATGATTAACGGCATAAATTGCCTTCGAGATTGCCACCGGTTTTGTTGTGCCAGTAATTTATGGTAATATCGATTTTTACTTTATTAATGAATGTTGTTATTTTTGTAATTAATGTCTAAACTATAATTATAATATTTGCTTTTGTTTATGTTACTTATGAATAAATTAATGAAAAAACTACACAGAATTCCACGGATTTTATCGTGAGTTTTAAAGTTCTAGGGTAAGTTAGCTCGACCCAAGTATAGGTTTAAATGGCGTAACCTATGTAGGGTATACTATCCGAGTTCTTCTTTCTATCAATTATCACCAGAATATGATTCTTCTAGCCTTTGCCTTCGATGTACGGCCTAGAAATTAATTTATGTTAGTTGGACTAGTCGAGATCTTTTAGCAAATTCCAAAGAAGGCGCCAGGTACCTTCTTTGGAATTTACATATACTTATATATTACATATATTACAAGTTAATCATTTCTATATAACCCACTATACATGCCATTTACTTTGGGCACTAAAACGTGTAATATGTTCGTACTCGACTTTAATTTATTTACAATTGTCCACGGAGCGAAGACGCAAATAGATGCTTGTGATTCCAAAAATTGCCTTTACGCCGTATTCCGCATATAGTAGGTAGGTGGGGTAGAGGGAACCTAATATTAAGACATTCAGTTTCTCTCGCGCAGCCTAATTCTCGAGACATTACGTATTAGATAGCGGAATTCAACGTTGCGCATTGTCTTGTTACCAGAGCAAGAAAATGAAATCTTAAATATATAATTCCTCCGAGTGGATATCAAATCGACAACTATCTCGCTTACTGGGCCACTAAGCAACGACCGCTAATACTACTAACATTGTATGATCTAAATTACGAGAATCAGTTAGCAATACACGAACTACGTACTAGTTTCCAAGCATAAAACTTACTATCTACATTCGGCGGTTAGCCAACGATACAAAGTGGTACTTCTGAACTTGTGCCGACAAAGTTGCAACTCCCAAGTTCCTAGCAGGTTCACTCGATGAAGTTTCACACGAATTTCTCATGGCCTAAACTTATTTGTTTTACGTTAAATCTTGTGCTTTAAAAAAGTTATATTTTATATCTTGTAATATAATATTATATACTCGTACAGTTGTGTTTTAATAACATTCAGAATATCGAATATCGATTATGCCGAATTATTTTTTATATGAAATTGTAAAGATAATATTTTAAAGGGTTTTTCAGCTTCACGGTGTATCCCGCACATCCCCTCCTCCTTTCCTTAGCTCCCTCCTTTTACCTATCCTACCCCTTCTATTTTCCTCTCCCCCCGGTTTTTCCCCACAAAGGGGTTTTGGTGGTCAGACGGCAGTCGCTCCAT
>JAKRZM010000027.1:147812-242627 GCA_036379175.1 Heliconius cydno galanthus | reverse complement strand
CTTTTAATTAAAGCATACCTTATAATTATTTATGGAATGTATATATGTTTATATTCGTGTAAAAACTATATCCATAATTGGGTATTCCAATCATTTTAGCTCGTGTTAGGAATGAACCGAATTGAACCGTACGAGTCCGATATCTGAATTTTGCATACCGCATCAACGAAAACGCTGCAAACTTAACTAATTTCCTAAGAAGCACACATATTTTCCACTTCATTCTTATCAATAATGTCTTAGAGGCTACTTTTGGTTGACAAAGGGTGGGCGGTACGCATTTAGTATCGATGTTCTGACGGTAACAGTGCGCATGCGGATTGAACTCCGTACCCAACACCTGCGACCTTCGTGCGTCAGTGAGGCCCGGGATGCTGTGAGGGAAGGGTATCTGATTGAGATGGAATGTAACTGGATACAATTGACGATCCTAATTAGGACAATCCTTTTTTGTAGCTTAATATCTACTTTAATTTTTAGTTTTGTTTTGTTTTAAAGTATTGATTTCATTAGTTTTTTCCTTTATTACTTTCTATTGGGTATGCCTTTTCTAAATAATTTAAAATTTTTAAGTATGTTGAAATGAAACTGTTTGTATTAGCTAATCTTAGGGACTGCTGGTTCAATTTGAAAATTCTTCATATGGATAGTTTATTTATCGACCTAAACTATAGACTTTAGGTACATGACCTCAAAATTTAAACATTTCTGTATAAACCACTGTACTTGCGGTTAAAATTACCTTGGACATTTAAAACGTACAATTCCTAGTTATTTCCTTTACGCTAGGAGGAAAGGCTGCGGACAAAAGCTAGTAAAAAGATAAAATGACTATTTTTCCACATCTAAGACATACGTATCTACGTTTGATAGTTAACAGTTACTATAAGAAAATGAAAATATTACGTTACGTTACGCTTAAAACTAGTAGTAGGTACCTATCACATAATATTTTCTTCAAGAAATAATACCATCAGAAACTAGTTACCGACGTTACCTACAGGTCAGCACCACGTCGGGCACGTACGTGGCCAATATTGAATTACGGTGTTTTATCAAGCGAGGCCTTTGATTCCGCCGCTGCAAGTTCTGTGTAATTAAAGTTTATGACTAGATATTGGAAACCTGATTGTGTTATGGAGACTATTTATTAAGGTGGTGGTTGAAGTTTATACTTATAAATATAACTTATATATAGTTTCGCTTCTTTAGATCAAATGCGGCGTTAAGTTCCGTCATTCGGATCTACAATGTGAAAATGTATAGATCTTAAACGAAAATACCGTTCTTAAACTAAGAAGGGGGAAGGTGGGCGATGACGGAGTATTGACACTAGGTTCCTTCTGTCTAACCTACGAGAAAATCGTGAAACTAAAAAAAATAATATTTAAAAAATCGATGGAAATTCATCTATATATATAAAATCGAAAGGTCACTCACTCATCACGAAATCTCAGAAACTACAAGTTCTAGGTATCTCAAATTTTGCACAGGAGTTACTTATAGGACGTAGGTGCTCGCTAAGACGGGAATTTGCAATATTCGACTTCTAAGGGGTTGTTTTTGGGGTCGAAAGTTTGTATGAAACTTCGTTACTACAAATGCTAAGAGTCTCAAATTTTGCATAGACGTCAGTAAGACGTAGCCATGGAGATAGAAATTAATAATAACATAGTTCACGCGGGTGAAACCGCGAGCGGGCCGCTAGTATAATATAAATATTAAAAGTCAGTGAAGCATTAACATTTCTTAAAATGGTTACTTAATAATGAAATTGTTTTTATTTTCAGTTCTTTGTTTTGTCTTTTACACTGTGACTTGATAGAAGTAGCGTCCTTTATCTTTCTGTTTTAAATAAATAATGGAAATTACACTGACTGATTAGGTTAATTAATTTATTTATGGTTTGTTCGGAGATTTTTATTACGAAGTTAAAAGGAAATCGGAATATAATTGATTTCATTAAAACAATTCTAGAGTCTATCAAATCTGGAGTCGAACACAAAGCCCCTCGCTGGGCTACAACTAGCCTCTAGAGGATGAATATGAAATACAAAACTAATAAGTATTTATATCATTAACTAGTATTTAGTTTAGTGGATACAGGTGGCAGGTGATACATGACGCAGGTGTCTCAGAGGGGGGTCGTGAAATCGTGTCTTGACTTAACCTTTAATATTTCATTAATACATGTAAATCTAGCGATTTCGAATTTATTTTACGTTTGACAAATGTTCGAAAATGACACTATTTTGATATACCGAGTTAGAATTATCTTTCAATTGCGATTTTGCCAGCGTGGTTAAATGGAAACAACTGTCAGTTATGTATGATACATGTCATATGCTAAGTGCATTCGGCTATATCGAAAAGATTAATATGGTGGAACATAGCCAGCCTTCCTCGATACATGGTCTGTCCAACACAAAAGATTTTTTTACTACAAACTAGTAGTTTCTGAGATAAGCGCATCCAACCACATATACTCTTTAGCTTAACAATATTAGTACCTATAGATTTACTCACAAAAAACTGTTTAAATTGGTCTCTGTTTCCCAATTAAGAAATTTTGTTCCTTACCAATTGCCTTTACACGTTAAATAGATCCATCAATCACTTTTAATTTATATTATTAAATAATGACAGCTTCATGGTGCAGATGAGGAATATGTCAATAACAATAGTTACAAGTTCAATTACAGCTTTAGTTAAATAAAATGCCAGTGTCTAATATCTTAACTGAGCTAAGAGGGAAACTGAAATTCTGGCAAATTCTATTTTCTTCCCTAAAATAGGATGTCAGATTCTCGCATAATGCTGTTTAGTACGGTAGGTAGGCAGAACACTCTTGTAGTAGTGTCAAGACACTCACCTTTTATCCGGAATTCAAGACATTTCTTATTGAGTAGCGGAATTTGACGCAGCATTTGTTGTGTTACCAGAGCTTGGAAATAAGAATATTTACGAGATAGTGGTCGAATCCGCATTTATCATATTGTTAACCAGACGCTGTTCCATTGTGCCCAGGTGGCGTCATAGAAAAATTTCCTTTATCATAGAAACATTTCCTTTAAATAGCAACATTTGCATTAAACATACACTAAAAGTTTATTTTTGTCTGCAGGTAATTTTACTTACGTTTCATTCACTATATATTTATAGAAGTAACTTTGAAGCTCCAACACAAACAATCTTACTTGAATAAACACAACACATATGCGAATCCAACAGCGCTCGACCAGCTTAGTTTGAAACAATAATATTATTCCTAAAGTTTTCACTCGTTTACTACGGAGCCAGATTACCCAGAACCACTCTTATCCATTCTCGATTTAGATCTATGCTGTATCACGCATATAGCGGGTTCATTCCCGTTCTGCCAAATTTTTGAGACATTCCGTGTTGAGTGGTGGAACTCATCGTCACGTCTTGTTACCATAGCAAGGTAAGGCACGAACTCACCACCGTCGCGATTACAGTCATACGTCGTTCCACTGCGCCACGACGGTTTCCTTATGCGTTCATTTATCTATTATACCTAGAACCAGATTACCTAGAACCACCACTATTATCCGAGTGCTAACTATACCCTATAGGGGTATAAAGGTACTAACGTAGTCTAGGCAGTAACGAACGCTAATTTCGAAAAGGTACCGCCAGCATTCTCACTTTGGAACCGTGAAAGGATGTATTATGCTGAGAATGATAAAGATTTCCATACAACCGCCGGTTTCTATTTTCTATAGGTGAATTGGATGAAATTTACAGTAATGAGTTGTTCTGTCTTCAGTTTTCGTTTCTGATTTTATTGTTCTGTAGATGAGAGGCAAAAAACGGACTTATAACGGCTGGAAAACTATTAGGAAAAATAAACAAGGTGATAATTTTAGAATTTGTGCTACTAATTCTATTGATTTTTGAAAATGACATAAACGTAAAATAGTCTTGCGCGAGACGGACTCGCACTTGATCAATTTTTTATTATATTATAAGACTAACCATTCTGTAACTAGTAATTATTATAAAGCAGGTATACTTACAAAATTTATGTACACTTATAAAATTTAATGTTTATAATGTGAGTTCAAGTTATTCCGGCGTATGAATAGCATATACAGCCATTTTGGTCACCTGCATTCATTCGTACCTCAGCTGCTTCCACAGTGTGATACGCCACTTATCTATAGGTAGGTACTTGTAATAAAATCGGTGTCTGTACATGCAAGATATAGGAAAAAAATGCTATTGGGACCTTTATTGATGTAATGGAACCCAAAACAATGATTTTAAAAATTTTGTCAGTTTGTTTGTGCGTATGTTTTTACCATTCTATTTTGGTAAACTTCCCTAAACATATAATGTTTGTTTTATTTCAATCGACTTATAAATTAAAAAGTTCTTTAAAATGGTATCTAATGATATTAGATCACGAAATTACCTATTTGAGATGAGAAAATAAATAATGTGTAGTAAATGCGGGCAAAGCCGCGAGCAGGTCACTAGTATATCATATACCTATACTATCCCTTGGATTTAAACGTTAATAAACATTTATTGTAGCAGATGTTCAATTTTTTGTCACTTTTCTGTCACTTCGTTATAATAATTATCATATCATAATAGCATTTTAATCGCGTTCTTCGTAAAAAAGTGGTAAAAATTAAAGGTGGATTTTTAAAACTTTATGTGAAATACATGTTTTTTTTTTCGTTTAACTGTAAATTTATGGTTATAAACTAATTTATAGGATTATCGTTTATTTATGGCCATAAATGTCGTGCCTCGAAGGGTTAATCAATTATATGGCAAAATTAATGTTTTGTGTTATTGTTTTATGAAGAGAATTGAAGTCCTAGAAGTAAATTCTATGTAAAACATTAAAATCAATAACGAACTGCTATAAAACTAAGATTTACATTCAAGTTATTTAGCGAGTTTAGTTCTTCGCTCGTGTGTTGAGGCAAACGCGTCGTTGAGTTCAGCCACTCAACATACAATGCCCCCAGAATTCGGCGGCAAATGAAGAAGATGGAGTGTCTTAACACTAAATTCCCTCTGCTTACCCTGCGTACGGGATATAGTGTGAATCAAAAAAAATGTTTAATAAACTTTGTGTTAAATCTTTTGTCTCGCGGTCTAATGAAAATAAGTAATACTTACTTATTTGTGTATTACATATTCACGCACGATCTAAATGCCCGAAGCGATGCTGACCACACCAGGTACAGTGGGTTTCATCGAAATGATTGCTGTGCCGTGAAACTTGAGGTTAATGCTGTTAGCCCTATTAGTATTTAAAAAGACACAGTTGTATGGGGAACAGGGTACTTGAGAGGATGTCGTAGTCGGCAAGGATGTCTCCTGCGGGACTTGAACCTAGGCTCGCGTACCTGGCTGGTTGCCCTGGTGTAATATAAGCCTTCTTCGATAAACTATCCAAAACAATTATTTTTCCATTTAGATTCAATGCTCCTGAAATAAGCGTATTGAAGCTTTTAAATAATATTTGATTGTCAGAGATGCAATGTTAATTTCAATTTGTTAACGCCAATTACTTCATTAATCTGCCTTTCGATAGTCCCTGACACTCTAATATCAAAATTATTAATAACTACATAGTAGTGCTTGTGAGTTGTGACCCTCAAACTCGTGGCATTTAGATATGCCATCGAATAAAAGTTCAAGTTAACTTGCGTATAATGCAATGTCATTCTTTGTTTATGTTATGTTATTTTATAATGTCGAAATAACTTTACTTCGGTCAAATTGGTTATTGTATAAATTACATTTATATAAATAAATAGATTTCTAGTTATAGAATATCTATCAGGATAGGCAAAGGGAACTATGCTAACTATCAGGATAGGTTCCCATACCTAGAGTTAAGAAACTCCGTTACCATTAAAACACCTCCGTTCCCTAATTTCCGCTGATTTTTTAAGTTAAGCTTCTCGTAACTCCGTGGTTCCGCCATAAGTGGCGGAAGAATGGTGAAAATATCCAAAAACTTCATTCCTCGAGTGGGAGTTGAACCCAGGACTATCGCGTTTACAGATAAAATCTAATGATTGAATTGAGTTATACATAGGTGACATTACAATAATATGATATTGTCGAGCTGATCTGATGATGGAGCCTGAATAATGGATCTCTTTAAGAGGCTCCAAAGACATTCTATAATACTTACGATAAAGACCGTGTCTTTTTTTGTTTCCTTTAAACTAAGTATATAATTTATTTACTTACTTTGTCGAATTGCTCTGCATTTTCCCTTTTTGTTTGGTGTTTCTTATTATAACTACTCTTAAAATATTTTATTCCTTTTTAGGTATCATGATTAAAGTGTTCGAGCCAACTTAATGTCGGCCATAATTCAAGTTATAAAAATGTTGTATTTTTAAGTAAAATAGTTTACGACTCCTGAAGTTGTATAGACTTTTATATCATGCCTTTAAAATAAGTCAAATACGTTATGTATTCTTTATATCTTAGTATGTACTTACTTACTAGATTTATGTAAGTACCTAAGTTAGCAGCTTTTTATTAATATTATATTTATTAAGTACTTAATAATTAATTGTTATATTAATTAATTAATAACAATGAAAGTTTCATTCAATCCATTCTTCATTTTTATTATAAAAGACGCCCATAAAAAAACAGCATAATCGAACTCTCTTAATCCACAAATCGGTTAAATCTGAGCTGAGCATCAGTTGTTTTGTTCTATTTCTCAACAGTAGGTACTCCTTTCTATACGCCAGCGGCGCCGCGTGTAAAAACAAATGACACCATACCGCGTACGTAATTGTTAATGCGTGTGTATGTCGTAGATGTGTAGATCTAATGCTTGGTTCATAGTATTGGAAAAGTGTGGGTTCGAATAAGAATTGTGATCGTTTTTGTTTACGTTTGTGTACGTTTGTGTTTGATCGGCTCTATAACAAAAATTCTGCAAAGAAACCTGGAATAACGAAAGTTGTAACTATAGGTATATTTAGCCTTGGCAAGGTTTCAAAGCTCAATTAGACCTTTGGCGTGTTGTTTTGGAAACACTTATTTAAAATATATTTAAATATTATCATTTAAAATAATTATAAAAATTATCTAATAGAAACTTTTTTTATTTCATATACTGTACCCATGTACTTTATCGTTTTTAAGCAGTCGCCGTAGCCTGATGGGATAGCGTCGTCTGTAAACGCGACGCGAAGAATGATTATATTTATTTTATTTTCATTTTTCCGCTGGTAGACGAAGAGCCGCGACTCACGTTTTGTGTTCCGAAAATTTGCAGGAAAATGGAGAATGAGTGTTTTAGCACTAGGTTCCCTCTATCTCGCTATGGGGAGCGTAAAGCTGTTTTTTATCTATATAATTGTTTATCATAATTGAATAATACCTTTTGCTTCTTAGAAACTCTCCTCTATCAGTTCATTGGAAAAATACCTTAATTCAATTGGTACTAGGTATTTACGACTTTTTTATGTCTTCACGTATCATTCGCTTTTCGCGCAAATATCTCACTACATATTATACATGTAGCTAATATGATTTTCACTTTTATTCATATAAAAAACTTTGTGCGGTAGAGAAACTGTGCGACGTTTTGTCTAATTAGACTGTTAAACAATAATATAAATTATATGAACCTAAACTGGAGTAGTTTACTAGCAATCTTTGAGAAGACCGTCTAATCGGGTCTTGGCTCCATCATTAGACTAGCTCGTTTATACCATTTTGTTGAATTATAACCTAAACTACGTATAACTGGCAAGCTTCGTGATTTCTTCAGTTTTTGAGATTTTATAACAAAGTTTTTTTTAGCGTTACGCTGTATCCCGCATACAACGGGATAGGCAGAGGGAACCTACTGCTACGACACCCCGTTCCATATTTTCCGCCGAATTCTGAAGGCATTGCGTGTTGAGTGTTCCTCGAATGGGAATTGAACCCACATCCTTTCCAATTAGATTTTATTTACCAATCAATGTTAAATCATATACATTCTAAATATGCCACGAATCTACTTTCATGTATTTCTGATACATTTTTTAAAAACTCGTTTAAATTATCACCACGTTGCTATCTGTAGACTACCTAAAAGTTAAGTAGTAAGTAAGTTGGACATGACGCATGGCCCACTTTATTTCACGCACCGTCTTAAGCGCCGCAATCGTTGCTACAGTTTTCTCACTACTGACTGTGTGGTGTGAGTGATGGGAATATTGGTCATTTTTTTTTATCTGTATTTCTTTCGCTTCACGCTGTATCCCACATTTAGAAGGACAGAGGAAACCTAGTGGTAAGTCACTCCGTTACCCACTTTCCGCCGCTCGAGGCATTGCGTGTTGAGTGGCGCAACTCAACGCTGCGCTTTGCTTTTTTACCAGAGCGAAGAAATCAAAATATGAAATTTTTCACCTTCCCAGTGGAAATCGAACCCACAACCGTCGCGTCATAGGAATTATTTAACTTTTTTGTTTTTTTTTTAATAAATAAGTTCCTTAAAATTCTCGCTTGTAAAACGCTTTAAATGTATATTTATACTTTAATAGAGTTCTATAAAATTGATACAATGAACAATACTCGAAAGTCATAGATTAGTAAATGCAGAATCTATCTAGGCATATTTTTTGGTGTAATTATATTTATGTGGTGTAATGAATTGGAAGTACGACAATCGATTGCCATTATACATTTCATAGGATGAATTTAGATACAGGAAAAACGAAAAGCTTTATTTCAACGTTCATTTTTAATTTATCATCATTCATTTTGAATTTATTACCTCGAGCTCTCTCTTCCAAAGTTAGCAAAGGTTATAAACATAATATAGATACTTACTTATACTTACCTTTGTGTGTTACTAGATCAAACAAATAAAGAAATTTAACGTAATATTTTTACCTTCTTTATTATTATACATGAAATTCACAAGTCTTACAAAAACATGTTAACTTATGAATTGTACCACACGCCAGTCGGCGGGACGTCGTAACATTACTCATCGGTCAAATGCTCCCAGTGGAGGGGAACTGTAGCTAGCTATACAGTGTGTATACGTCGCTTTATCCTGAGATTTCACTTTTTTATCCTTTTAACGATCGAACTCCAATATTCTCTCTATTGTCTTAGAGCAAACGTGATTTTGTAGATTTAGTCTTTTAATGAGTGTCGTGGTGCAGTGGCAGTGAGTAAACGCGAAGGTTGTGGATACAATTCCCCATCGGGGGTATGGATTATTTATTTTTATTATTATTTTTCAAGGAAAAGTTGTCGTTGTCGTTGTGTTCTACCATTCAACACCAAACTTCTCGTGAATCCGGTATATAGTGGTGAGCACAGTGTCTTACCTGTCTTACCACTAATGGTAAGACACGACCTCACGCTCGCTCACCTAACCAAAGTTCCTTTGCCTTTCCTGCGACTGCGCGATATAGCTTGCTAACACCACCGTGACCATCACTTGCTCTCATAATACCAAACTTCCGCTATAGACGAAACAAAAGTAAAAGTAAAATGTTAAGAAATCTTTATTGATTTTTTGTATGACGTTTTCTGTAATTACTTCGTTTTGGATTGAATAAAGGAAGATTAAGTGTGACCATTTTATTCAAGCGCCCTTGATTGCATTGATTCAGGTTTTTTTTATTGGTTCGAGTCGTAGGCAGAGGTAACTTGGTGTTAAGACCGTTCTACACTTTTCACCGTTGAATTTCATATTGAGTGGCGGAACACAACGCCGCGTATTGTCTGAAAAATTTTGTTTTTTACTTTATTCAATGAAAATGTTGTTCACAAGCTTCTATCCCAAACAACACGAAATATGAAGCAAAATTTGAAATCGTAATGATTTGTCGTTGTATTGTTTATTTGTACGCCGTATCTACTATTCTATAGGTAATTCAATTACCTGTTTTATCTATTTTATGTAAATGTTAGAGTATTATTAGCATAGCACTTTCGCTTCGCTTTTGCCGCACTTTTGAACCCGCACCGCTACGTTCAAATTTTTATGTGTTTTCTAAATAATTATTTTTCTTACCTAAGTGTGAAATAAAACCTTAGAAATGTAAAAAAATATTTAATTTCCTTTTCTTTTTTCAGGTAAATATCGTGGAGAATATCTATATGTGTAACAAATCTTTTTGGTAAGGAATTCATTATGTTCGAATAAATTACTACAAATTAACTATTTCATTGAATTGGGCGAAAGTTTAGTTTTCAATATATGGATATTGTCTTTAAAATTATAATGTTTTTAGATGAATAAAATAATTCAGATAATATATAATAAATAAATATATAGTTCCAGCAGGCGAAGGCGCGAGCGAGTCACTAGTAGTGTAAATAAATATATATCAGTAGTACCTACCTATACAGAATTTGTAAACACAAAGTTGAGAACTAATTTGGCTGAGTGTTATGTTAAACGAAATTTCGTTACTCTGATTGTTGCAATAATTTTTCTTTTCTCAATTTATGTTACAAGTTAAATTTACGTTTCTTTGCTTCTATGTATTTGTTATAGCACTAACTATAGTTTTCTAGATTAAATACGTAGGTACTACAGACGTATAGGAAGCAGTTATATTTTTTTAGAAAAAATATGAACATAGTGGGATTTCAACCCGTTTAGAAGCTGTTTGAGAGGCCCAGGGTTAATTCCTCGACGGCGAGGCGAAATTTCTATAGCAACGTCTTTCTCGTTCTTAACATTAGATTCTTTTTACTAATTATGCTTGAAAAGCATAATAAATATGCTTGAAAAACATATACCTATTTGAATAAACATCTTGCCACAGTGTTATCATTTCGCAGAAAACAATTACTGTCGGTTAGAAAATTGCTTCTGTGGAAAAATAACGAGGAAACAACCATTTTTATTTGCATTTTACGCATTCATTGAGTCAGTCATATTAGCTACGTCGGTTTTGAGTCATTGCTTCATAGGTCCAAAGTCAGTTAAGTAAGTTCCGTAACAATAATTATAGTGAATTATATTTGTGTGGAAAAATTGCTGTTAATAGGTTATAGGTTAATATTATTAGGCGATTTTTTGAAAAATTATTATAGAATATGGTATAATTGCTGTGTTATTTGTATATTATATTTTGTTGATGAACACACTATCTACCTATTAAAAAAATAATTTACGATATTAAATGATAACAACATCGTTTCTTTTACTATTTCGTTAAAATATAAAATCAGATTCTTGCTGTTTACCATATATAGCAAGGTAGACAGAGGAAATTTAGTGTTAAGACACTCCTTTTCCGAATTTCCGCCGAATTTTTCGAAGCATTGCATTTTGACTGGCGATCCTCAACGCAGGGCTCTTCCCTTGATGTCTGAACAAATAAAAAATATTAATAAATCATAATTTATTTCCCCGAGGAGGAATCGAACCCACAGCCGTCGCCTTACAATGATAACGTTTTGTGCTGTGCCACGACGGCCTCAACTGGAAAATATTCACCAATTAATAGACAGAGGATTATTGTTTCATCGAAAAACTCGCGGTTTATCTTTTAATGGCTACTTACTACGTGTTGGATTATAAAAAACCACGCGTGAAGTATTTACATATTGAATTTTATAAATGAACATAAAGTGAGACTGCCTTCATCCACTTCATCCACGATTTTAATACATTTTAGATGAAAGTAAGTATTTAAAATAGTTTTAATTTGAGGCCTATTTACTAGAAAATAAAAATGAAATATTTAATATTTTTTGTCTGGTAAGAAGACAAAGGGCGTCGTTGAGTTTCAACACTCAACTCACAACTGGGAAAATATTTCTAATAACGTCCATCATTCTCTTCTATAATTACAAAAATATTGTTTTTTATTGAAACCAGTTGTTTCTGAGATTAACACGTTCAACCAGACAAACACTCTGACTTTATAACAATACTATTAGTATAGAAGTATAGCTATAGATTAATATACCTAGTGGTTGAGTCAATGCAATTAGAAACGACACGTTTCCTCAATCAATAAATAAGTATGACTCAAGCTCAGTTCGCCTACTTTAGGCATTTTGGTACTATGTTGCATGATTTAAATGTATAAAGAATAATGTATTGGTTTTATTTAAAGTGCAATAAGAATGCAATCGTTTGACAACTTTGGTTAGTTCGTTCGTTCGTAGGGTTTACGAAACAATTTTATGCTTTTTTTGCCCTAAATTAATGGGGAAATTGGGATATTATTTTGAAATTCTAAAGATATATTCTTCCGAATCATTTTTAATGTTATGTTTTTAAATGATTAAAAGATTCTTTGGGTTTTTGTGAGGTTTATTTTTTAGTTTTACGCTATATCACACTTACTCGTACCTATAGCAGGATAGGTAGACGGAACCTAGTGATAAGACACTCCATTACCCGCTTTCCGGCATTTTTTGAAGACATTGTGTGTTGAGTGGTGAAACTGTACGCCGAGATTTGTCTTTTTGATAGAGCGAGATTCATTCCCTCGAGTGGACATTGAACCCACAACGGTCGCGTTTACAATCACATACTGTGGCCAATGCGCCATAAAGGCCTCTAGTAAATTTATAGATAACATATAAGCTAAAAATAAGTTACTACTAAATATATACATTAGGTGTAAAATACATCATAAGTTTCATCTTAGGTCTTCAAAACTTGAATCATTATTGGTTTTCTAAGAACGGCGGGCAAGAAGCAGTTATTACATTTTATATCAAAGAAGTTCGAAAGTAACGAAGAGACCGACCACGACAGGTGGATTGGTGATTCGTATGCACTTTTTTACTTGTGACTCACTTTCTATCTTAAAATACCTAAGGTGTTTTCTGAACTAATTTGTCTTTCATTATCTTTTTAGTTTTACTAGATTATGTTTATGTATTATTAAGTTTTAGGTTGATATCTCTGAAATGGCAAAATGAAAACGAATGGAGAATGTATTCTTTCAATGTGTTTAAAATGCTAATATTTTAAACATATTCTAGAAGCTCTGCTTTAGTTTCACGTTTTTGCCGCATAGCGACGGATGTGGGTTTGATTCCAACTCAACACGCATTGCAAAATTGGGCGGAAAGCTCGAAACGGAGTGTCTTAACACTATGTTTCCTCACCCTATCCTACTATATGCAGGATAGGGAGAGGTTACAAAAAACACATTTTTTTAACCGCACGCTTAGGTATTTTACAAACGGGACCGTTACTTATCCCACGAGCTTACCCAACGGTACCAATGCTATAGAAGTCCACCATCAATAATACATAAATTATTTATGAATCTGTGAGCAGAAAACTGGGGAACTCGATACCAATTTTTTGCAGTATCTCTTCTCTTTAAGAAACGTGACTTGATTAAAAGTTTGCTCGTTTATTATTCAACGACTTTGATCCTATAAACATTTTTAATTTGTTTACTTTAATTAAAATTAGACTTATTGTGATTCGGTGTGCTATGCTTTTTGTTGGATGATTTTATTTGTTTTTACTTTTTTTGATACAATACATTTTAGATATTTATTGTTAAATCGCAAATGGATATGAATTGTTAACGCTATGCTTGTGTGTTTAATTCCCGTTTGGAAAATGATTATGTTTAAATTATTTTCATTTCCTATGGTATATATTAACTAGAAATGCACAGCTTCGATTTACGCAAATGTCCACCAATGTCTTGGTGGGGAACGGAGTGTCTTAACACTAGTTTCCCAGTTCTCAATTGTAAAAAATCGTTCTGATATGGTAATCACAAAAAAAATCACAACACAAATTCCTATAGAACTATAATTTGCTGAGATTCCAAGTAAGACCTTGGCAACTCGTGATAAACACGAAATAATCCCTCGAGGATAAGCTCGGGAGTGGCAAATGCTATTGCAATTTATAGCTTTGTGTCCTCATTATTGCATTTAGGGCGCTCGCACGCGGCGCGTTTACTTCACAAGTGTTCATATTATATTACTGTTTTATTGCCTTAATATTTATTTGTTTATGTGTTATTTTATTAGGATAGACGGAGGGAACCTTGTGTTAATACTTCCTTCTTTCTCTTTCTTTCTTATTACACGTGTCTATTTTGTCTTTTTACACGAGCGAAGATATGAAAACAATTTAACCTTCCGAGTGAGAATCAAACCTACGACTATCACGTCTTCTACTAACTTACTAATGACTGATCAAGAATAGAGAGTAATGAGGTTTAGCGTTTATTTGAAGAAGAAACGTTAGAAGTAGATATGGTAGGTATAACAGATCTATACAATTTTTTTCTGAAGATCTCGGCTGTCGAGAACCTAGTGTCAAGAGGCTTTGTTCTCCATTTTCCGCTCAATTTTCGAGTCGTTACTTATTTAGTAACAGAACTCAAGGCTGCGCTTTGTCTACCGGAGCTTGGAAAGGAAAATATTTTAAATATATTATCTCAAATGAGGACGGAAAGCACTACTATGGTCACTATATAATCTAATTAAGAAACGTTGTTATACCATCAGCCTTTATACCAAATAAGGCATATTAAATGTATTTTCCACACAATTACATAATTTATGATGCGTTTTATTAACGATTTTCTTGGTATTATAATAGCTTGGTATTAACGTCGATAACGGCCGGTGCAAACGTTGTAACGATTAGAACGTGCATCTTTGTTTATTTTGTTCTATAATATACGAACAAATAGGTACTTTATGTATGAAACTAAGTTTAACCTGCGGCTTCGCCAGCAGGTCAAATGGAAATGCCACGACACAACCGGTGCTCCAAGTGCTCCAGACAACTCTGACCGCTGGTACAATGGGTCGCGTTTAAACGATTGACGTGATATCAGCTTTGATCGACTATAAAACAAAAAAAAATCTAATCAAATAACTACACTAAAACCCAAACAGATTTTGTCAATTCTGACCAGTAGTTTCTGCGTTTGCATTCACTGTGCATTCCACTTTAAAATCTCGTCCGCTTTATAATTAAAACATAGATTAATATAGATTATGCCATTCTTGTAAAAAAATATGAAGATTTTTTTGAGTTCTTGAATTACTTAAGTTAGTTATATACATTAACTCACTTTCTTTAGACTACCATCACTGCCTGTAAATATTAAGTTAAAATCTCAAAAATGCAAGAATCTAAAGAAAATTACTTTTAATTAAATAATAAAATGCGAAAAAGTCTTATAATGTCGCCTCGGAATGTTGATGGAATACATACCTATAATACATATATGAAGAACTTACTTTTTGCGTCGAGCTTATTTAGTCTTCTTATAAGGAAATGAAATTCTCTAAAGTCTAACAAGACAGATTTCTCACATCTGATATATCTTTCAGATTAGATCTTCACCCGTTTAACAAAACCTTTTTAGAGATTTTCTAATTTAATATTGATATTCAAATTAAATATTAATTAATAGATTTGATTTGAAGCTACCTCCCATATTTAAAAGGTGTCATACAGAATTCCTAATTTTCTTATTCACTTGTCTGCAGAAAATGGAAATTTTTATAAAACTGTATTAAACTAGAAAATATATTTATAAACGGTATTATAAAAATGCCTTTAGTGTGTATAGTTCAAGAATTTCCCATGACATTTATTTCCTTAAGAATTATAAATTACACAGTATGTAACATTGATTCTATATTTTAAAGACTTATCCGCTATCTTATATAAATGATTATGTTTTATATATATTACAGTGCACTTCATTTGTAAAGTTAACTGTTTATTAAAAGGTAAACAATTAAGAATTAGGACACTATTTTTCCTACTATTCAAGGGAATATGAAACATTGTGTGTGAATTCAAACTCAAATTACCTACATATAGCAGAGAAAGCAAAGGGAACCTTAGAAGCCAGTGTTAAGACATTCCGTTCCCCACTCTGCCGAATTCTTGTGGAATTGCGTGTTAAGTGACGAAACTCTACGTCACACTTTGCCTCGAATGGGCATCGAACTTACATCGTTACAATCTTGAGCCCCTACGCCACTACAGCCCTATTTAGCGCTTTAAACTCTAATATAAAACCAACATATAAATAAATGGCTTTTAAAATCACAAAACGTAAATCGTTCACAAAGGTACCTTGATCTACCTACTACCTACTTACTCAGTCCAATTCGTGCCCCCCCTGCGTTGTGTTCCGTGATCGCATGTAATTCAGTTCTTGTGATACGTTTGACAGGTACGTAATTTAACTAGGCTTTTCTACTAGCTATACTCGCTTACGAAACTTTGTAAACCATTTGTATGAGTTTTTGCATAAAAAAGCTAGTAGGTAACCCACATGCGGTTTCGCACACATAAAATTATTGTTATATAGCCAAATTACACTAAATTTTTACATAAATTTTAGCCTATGAGGTATTCTCTAAAAATTCTGATTAATAAACTAAATTATTGCATAGTTTTATCTAAATCCATCCAGTTTTTTTACGCGAAAGTGAAATAAACATCCATCCATCCTCTCATACTTTCACATTTACTTATATAATATTAGTGGAGTAAATAACAGATTTTTATCTTCATATCATCCATATTAGACGGGATATGCAGATAAACTTACGATAAAGCCATTCCGTTCTCTGCTTTCTGTAATAGAATGGCAGAACTAAATGCCATGCAATGCAATGCAAAGCTTTAAACGATTTTTTTTACATCCACTGGACATCGAACCTACAATCATCACGTGCTATTCTCAACTATACCACGATATACCTTTAAGTTATTGACATATAGGTACGTAAATATCACAATTTGAATTCACATTTTGTATGAAAGACAGCAAAAAAAGGACTTTATTATGCAGCGGTAGTTTTGAAGCGAGGAACTTTGCTACAGTAGGTACGATTGTTATTCCTCAAACGCGCAGGTTTTGTTGTAAAGCTTCAAAATAGGGAGTTTTTTTACTTTGATAGGACTTAGGTGCTTTGCCAAAGCTAGCTTTGTTGTTTATAAGTTTGTAGAAAAGGGAACCTTATTCGTTCCTTATTCTTGGTACCAGAGAGAGGAAATAAAAATAATTCGTGCCACCGTTGGAATCGAACTCACAACTCATCTGTTGCGTTTACAATCAGATGTTGTGCTCCTGCACCATAGCCCAGGATGGTATATTTTACTCAAATTTTGTTATACACCGATAAAATACTCGCATAATTTACATCTATCTTAAAAATGCATCCAAATGATAAAAGATGCACTTTTTTGTTGTGTTTTTTGAAGAAGACATACCTACGTAGTAAAAGAAAATTTTAAAAGACAATAGATAGTTTTCAAGATTTTACGCGTTACCTTAGTGGGAATCGAACCCACAACCGTCGAGTTAACGGTCAGAGACGTTGTGCCGCTACCATAAAGACATTTTTCCCACTTTTATGATACTTTTCTACGCCTAATCATGGATGCTAAGATTGCTTGTTCAAATGTTTATTTTGCAGTGTACAAAGAAATGCTCAAGAAGTCAATCTGATTGGGACAAAATGGTCGCGAAAAACTTATCTTGTTTAATGAAAAAATGTATAACATGACATTTCATTAAATTTAGTTTATTAGTTATGTTAAATCTAGACCGCTGTGGACATAAAAATGACAGGTTGCATTTTATTTAAATGTTTTCGCCTTTATGATTTCATGTCTCAGCAGTTTAAATTGCTTATGTAGGCACAGGTAGGTACTACCTGCGATTTCGCTTGCGTGGTCAAATGGAAATAACTACTCGTATACACATTATACTCGTCGATACATTATAATATAAGCATAAGGTGCAATGACCGCAGGTCATATTATGGTTTTGACGTAACATCAATACGATTAACATAATGTAACATAGTCTAGAGCTTCCCGCTGTATCCCGCACACCGCATCCCGCAGGGTAGGCAGAGGGAACCTAGTGTTAAGACACTCCGTTCGCTACTTTCTGCCAAATTCTGGAGACAATGTGTGTTGAGTATAGCCTATAGCGTTACTAGTAAACTAAACTATTACACGAAAAGACTATATGATCCAATAGTTCCTGAGATTGGCGCATCCAACCATACATATATTTAATTAATTCTAAACTATCCATACAAGCACTCCGCCTCATAACTATTGTTGACATACCAAAGCCTCCAGATAGAAGAATGTAGTAAAATGAGAAGTGTTCAGTTGCAATCGTTATCGAGTGGCGCTCGTTCTCGGAACCGTCTACCTAACGCCCAGGTAGCGCTCGCTAGTGATGACGGTATGCGGTATGTCGATGTTTTTATTTTAATTTATTGTAATATTATAGTCGTTTTTTGTGATACTTTGTGTTTTTTTAGGAATTGTTATTGTTATTTTATGCATAAGATTATTTATTCCTTATAAGAATACAATTTACTTATATTCGATAATTACATAGTAAGACTAAAAATAAGGGAAATTTTCAACCAATCAGAGCAACTGAAAAGGCCACTTAGTTGTTTTATTTATTAGAAGGCTGCCTTGCACTTGGTTTAATATAATTTAAAATATATATATATATCAATAATCTCGAAACATCGTTAAATCTCTCATAATAATATTTGTGAAACAAGATAAGATAAGATATTGTGAAACAAGAAATAAAAAAGTTGCTTTGATTAATTACTCATTGTTAGATAAAGCGTGAGATATGTTTTTTAAATCTTATGCATCACATTTGTGTTCCCGACACAACGATAGCGTAAGAATGTTCCAGAAGCGATTAGTAAGAAGCTTACGCATTCTAAGATTGATTATTTTTGTATAAAATAGTCCATTTTTCAAGAATAGGCTATATTATATCATGTCACTTCGATATTACACAGACCTGCATAATATAACATAATTACTTCAGTGACTTAACTTTAACTGGAATTTATTTTGACATAACAAATAAATTATGTGTTATATTTTGACTCTATCGATATCTATAATTTTAAACAATTTCCCGTCCCTATCGCTAACACTTCCTTTATTTTCTACATTAACTTCGTCCCATGAAATATTGTATCAGATTTTTTTTCATCTTTATCATCTTTGTCATTGTGGGTGAGCTTGTTAAGCGACTTTAACGTGCCTTACAAAATAATTATATATTATAGGAAATATTTTAATTTGAATTTATACTCGTATTTTTTTATTAAGCCATTTATGTTATATGTTTATATATAAATGTGATCTTGAGTTCCAGCACTCAATACGTAATGCCTCCAGAATTCGGCGGAAAGTTCCCTATGCATGATTTATTTATTTTTTTATTTTGTATAACAATTATCTCTGTTTAATATACATCTACATTTTTAAACGTTTTTTTTTCAACGGGATTGATCGCGTATATTTTTTATGTTTCGAACATTTTGTACTAGCTCGTCGGCATTAGTTGTCAGTTAATATATCAAACTATTTTTTTACCTTAGCACGTAGCAGGCTAGGCAGAGGAAACCTAGTGTTAACACACTCTATTCTGACTGACCAAAACTAATAAAGCAGGACTAATTTATTTACTCAAAGAACGGTTTCAATATCTGGATTATAAAGTTAACTTGGTTTGTTTGGTTGAATGTGCTAATCTCAGAAACTATCATTTATAAAGAAAAGCTATAGGCTATATCAGGTACATCATGCTAATCATGTCATAGTTATCTTAATATACCAATGTCAAGTGTGTGTCAAACTCTACTCTACTCCACATTTGACCGAAGCGAAGCCTCAGCTAAAACATCAGGCTAGGCATGTATGTAGGTAAATAAATATATTTTTTAAATAAAATACACGTTGTACCTATGTAATATTCAGTTACGTTTAATTAATCAAATTTATAGCCTAGAGGTAGAGAAAATGTATATTGTTTTTTAAGTCGGGCGGAAAAATATCAAGTAAAAGGCATTAACAGGGAAGCTAAAAGATGAACCTAGAAGTGAATGGTATTATGTAATATTTTTAAAGTATATTTATTTATTACTTAAATTTAAGAGTTTAAATATAAATATTTACTTTGATATTTTAAATGAAACTCCTGATTGAAATGGGAAACATAATTACTTAAGTATATTTATTATTATCTATACATATTTGGAAACCCGACGTTTCTTTTGCAATATGCGCGATCACGGGAACATGAAGGTGGCATTCGTCTGTCAGTTGGCACAATTATCATATACGACAACAACCAACCTACCGTTAATAATCCATACCTATATTATAAATTCGAAAGTAACTCTGTCTGTCTGTCTTTTACGCAATCAGGGCCAAACCGCTAATTTAATTGTGATAAAATACTCATATAGAGATACTTGATTGAGGGTCTTGGGATGAACATAGTATACTTTTTTTTCTCATATTTGTTATATTTTCGATATATATCAATATATTAAAATACTTATTGCCGTTGCTAAACAACTATTTGCAAAGTTTGTTGTTAGAAAACGTCACCCAAAATGAGCTAGCTTAACGCATCTCTCTATTGAAAACTGAAAATAATTTCATAAATATATTTAATAAATATTCGTATAGTTCAAGCGGGCGTAGCCGCGTTCGGGTCCACTAGTAATAATATAAGTGATAATCAAACCCACTACCGTACGCTACGAATGCCTTAGACAACTATACTTAATACTATATAACGGACGACGTCAAAACAACATCTATAAACTCACTACTCATTTTAACAAAGTATACGTTTTAATTCGCTTACGATCCACTCAGCGTTCACTTTCCCTCTGGTATAAATCTAGGCAGATAATTACATCTGTGTACGGCAGGGGGAACCTAAATAAACACCGCTTGGGTGACGGGTCCCTAGTTCAGTTTGTATGGTATGTAGTTCTGTTTTTACTTTATGTTTGTAAATTATGATTTATTATATGCTTTGTCGGTGATAGTGGGTTCGGATCGGAATTTGGTTTTTGTGTTTGTATGGTTAGATAGAAAATTACTAGTATTTTGCTATTTTATTTGTATCTTTATTGCACTTTGTAAAAGTAATAGGTAAATATAAAAAAAAAAGAATCTCTATTCTAGATTTCTTCCAGTCAAACCATGGGTATGGGAACGGGATAAGTAAACTTATAGATATAGGTTTAGGTATTTATAATTTTGTTTAGCTTCGAATTTCTCCAATATCTATCAACTTATCATATCTACCTACTACAACCGGGTAGGTAGAAAGAATTTACTATTGATGACAGTGATACTCCTCTCTCATTTTTACAGATATTTCGTTAACTTTACCAATTTAACGACGCCTCTTTTATATTTTAAGTATATTCCAAGTTGCATTTTAATTGTAAGTTTCATTGAGAGAGAGAGAGAGAGAGTCGAATGAGAATCGAACTCACAACCACACATTTACAGTTAAAAGCTTCCACAGCGCTATGTCGGATATTTAAACATAACATTACAGTAACCAAAGTAATTATAACATTTATGCCTCACTCTAGTACTAAAAATGTATAATATATTATTTAAATATGGCGCAAGTATCTTCGTTGGTATTAAAATTAAAACATTTGCATACATCCTCTAATATAACGTCGTAGGTAGAATGTGAGACTCTATTTTCAAGATAGTAAAATTTATATAACGACGCATTAGGCGAACTGCTCTTTCCATGTTATCCGAATGTCACCACTTGTACGGCCCTAGTAAAAAAGTGAAGTGAAATTATGTAGCGTCAGCAATTTAGTATGGGAAGTGAAAGATTTTGTTGTTGCTGTTTTTTTTGCTTAAATTTGAGAATAGTTGGTTTTTATTTTGAATTTTTTCTATCATTTATTTTTTTATAGCTTCACGCTTTATCACGCACATAGCGGGTAAGCAGAGAGCAATCGCGCATTGGCTCTTTAGGAGAGCGAGAAAATGATAATGTTAAATCATTTATCGTTGCGTTTACGATGTTAACTGAAACAGTTTGCTTATTTATCTTCCTAAAATTCTTTAGTATACCTAATTAAGTTAGAATTTTTTAACTTCTTAATAAAAAAAAAATAAAAACACATAATTTCTAGGAATTTAAACTTCATAGCGTATCCCAGCATTATTTACCATTTGAATTACGAGCCATTATACGAGCCTACGTTCAGTTTTAAAGTTATATTCGCGTATTCACGTCACTCGTCATAAAGCTGTCTGGGAAACGGTAATATTGTTGTGATTTGTGGATCTGTCGCACCCACTTTCAGCTAATTGAATATATTAACGGGGGAATTTATTTTAACATTATCTCTCTTATTTCTTACTGTCGAGTTAATATTTTAAGTTCATCATTTGATTTGAGGTTGTCTTATGTTAAGATGCATTGCTTTACTTAGTGTTTAGTAATTTGTAAAATAAAAGAATGTATATAATAAATAAAATCATAATGGCGTGGCGTCTCCTGTAAACGCGATGGTGGTGGATATGATTCTCCATGGAAGGAACGAATTATTTTCACTTCCACAATGACAATAATAGGACAAAAGCTTTGCATTTCGAGTCCTACTGAGTTGCAGTGTTTCGAAAATTGGCTGAAAGGTGAAGAACAACTAGGTTACCTTTGCCTACTCTACTGTTATTTGTAGAATGCGAATTTAATACCTATGTATATGTGGGCTACAGTATTGTGGCGATGTTAATGATACGAGACTTTATATTCAACTTATTATATATTTAATTTAGTTATTTATACGCTACAAAACAAAAGTGGAAAATAATTTCATAATTGCATTTGTAGCGAATAAATTTAGGGCGCTGATATAGCGTTCTTACAATTGATATTTATAAATAATATTAATACTTGTGCAATACCCCTACATCTATATATATAAAATCGAAAGGTCACTCACTCATCACGAAATCTCAGAAACTACATGTGCTAGGAATCTGAAATTTTGCATAGGAGTTATTTATAGGACGTAGGTGCTCGCTAAGACGGGAATTTGCAATATTCGACTTCTAAGGAGTTGTTTTTGGGGTCGAAAGTTTGTATGAAACTTCGTTACTACAAATGCTAGGAGTCTCAAATTTTGGAGACAGAAATTAATAATAACATAGTTCACGCGGGTGTAACCGCGAGCGGGCCGCTAGTATATTATAAGTGTCTCTTAATTAAAATACGGGCGGAAAGTAAAAGATATAAATAGTATCTAATGTATGGTTCTTTATCTTTCTACAGGGTAAAGATGATGATGCTGATAAACGTTCTAAAGTCAATATTATCTAAGACATGGTTTTTTAAAATATTAATCATTGATTCACATAAACAAATAATACTCTACAACTATGATAAAACTAATATTTAAAAAAATATAATAATATTTCTTTAAACAAATGANTTACAGTTTACCAAAGTAATTATAACATTTATGCCTCTCTCTAGTACTAAAAATGTATAATATATTATTTAAATATGGCGCAAGTATCTTCGTTGGTATTAAAATTAAAACATTTGCATACATCCTCTCGTACATATAACGTGGTAGGTACAATGTGAGACTCTATTTTCAAGATAGTAAAATTTATATAACGACGCATTACGCGAACTGCTCTTTCCATGTTATCCGAATGTCACCACTTGTACGGCCCTAGTAAAAAAGTGAAGTGAAATTATGTAGCGTCAGCAATTTAGTATGGGAAGTTAAAGATTTTGTTGTTGATGTTTTTTTGTTTGAATTTGAGAATGGTTGGTTTTTATTTTAAATTTGTTATATCATTTATTTTTTTAGCTTCACGCTTTATCCCGCACATAGCAGGTAAGCAGAGATAAATCTCTGGCGCCGAATTCTTGAGGCATTGCATATTAAGTGGTAAAATCCAACGTCGTGTATTGGCTCTTTTTTTTATATATGGAATAGGCTCTTTAGGAGAGCGAGAAAATGAAAATGTTAAATCATTTATCGTTGTGTTTACGATGTTAATTGAAACAGTTTGGTTATTTATCTTCCTAAAATTCCTTAGTATACCTAATTAAGTTAGAATTTTTTAACTTCATCATAAAAAATTAAAAAACATAACTTCTAGGAATTTAGACTTTATAGCGTATCCCAGCATTATTTACCATTTGAATTACGAGCCATTATACGAGCCTACGTTCAGTTTTAAAGTTATATTCGCGTATTCACGTCACTCGTCATAAAGCTGTCCGGGAAACGGTAATATTGTTGTGATTTGTGGATCTGTCGCACCCACTTTCAACTAATTGAATATATTAACAGGGGAATTTATTTTAACATTATCTCTCTTATTTCTTACTGTCGAGTTAATATTTTAAGTTCATCATTTCATTTGAGGTTGTCTTATGTTAAGATGCATTGCTTTACTTAGTGTTGAGAGTGGGTTCTAAGTTTAATTTGTAAAATAAAAGAATGTTTTCAATAAATAAAATCATAATGGCGTGGCGTCTCCTGTAAACGCGATGGTGGTGGACATGATTCTCCATGGAAGGAACGAATTATTTTCACTTCCACAATGACAATAATAGGAGAAAAAACCTCCTGATGATGCTGATAAACGTTCTAAAGTCAATATTATCTAGGACATGGTTTTTTTAAATATTAATCATTGATTCACATAAACAGATAATACTCTACAACTATGATAAAAAACTAATATTTAAAAAAATATAATAATATTTCTTTAAAAAAATTACTTTTCTATCCGTAGCTACCTGTTTACGTGAAGTGCGTAGTACGAGTTACGCTAGCGTGGTCTTGTTCAAACGCCCTTAGCTATGCCTACTACTACCTACTATATATCTACTACCTGTGTATTCTATACCTATAGGTGTACCTACAGTAGAGACTACCTTCACTTGTTTTAATAAAACAACATCAAAGTAAACATACGAGATCCTCATGTAATAGTTCACGCGCCGTGCAAATAAATTAAGGAGTTTAATTAATGTTTAGATGGTATGGGATTAAGTTTAATGTTGTTAAATTAAATTTGTATATTTATAAGTTTTTTGTTTTTTGCTTTGCTATTTTTTTATAATGATATCTTTAGTTGAAATTTATAATTTATAGTTTTAGTTGAGTCAAGCCCACAGCGCGGGGTTGATTTTCGCCATTCAACACGCAAAATCATGAAAATAAGTAAATATTTTAACATGTCTTTCCTTCTGCCTAGCATAGTTTTTGATGATTTTGATTTTTTTAATTATTTTCTTTCTTTAGTTCTTGTCTGCACTTAGTAGAGTTCCCATTTCCGTTTCCCATTTTCCGCCGAATTCTGAAGGCATTGCACGTTGAGTGATGGAAAATGACGCCGCGCTTTGCCTTTTTACCAGAGTGAAGTAATGAAAATATTAAATATTTCATTTCCTCGAGTGGGAATCGAACCCACGAGCTTGTTGCGCTTGTAGACGCACGTTTGTGCACCACGGCTGTTGTTGATGTTTATACATTATATATTTATTTAATGAAAGAGTTAATAAGTTCGAAATTCCTTTAAAACATATGAAAGCTAAGTGTGTGAAGTATTTTAATTTATCGAGCATTATTTAAATTAACATCTGTAAGAATAATTGAAGAACTCGCCTCGAGGAACTTTTTAACCATAAAGGAAGTGCGTAAATACCATGCATGAGAAGCAGATGGATATTAAGTATAAGTGTAGAAATATATACCTACGATATATTGAATAAATACCTACTTACATATAAAAAATTGTAAGTGATCATTTTCTGTATGTGCATGGGAAATATATGAGTTAAAAAGTAAAGGAACCCAAAACAACGATTTTTTAAAATAGATACTTGTCTGGTTATCTATGCGTTTGTGAATGCTAATCAGAAACAGATTAACTGATTTAAATGCAGTTTTCATTATTGTATTTTGATAAACGTCTCTTAATTTTTAGTGTCAGTTCAGTTACTTTAATCGGTTGATAACGAAAACTTAATTAAGTTATACAATATCTCAATTAGTTAATCCATTCCTCACTCCGTCAAAATCTCTACACACACATCTATCTTGCAAAATTTTACCATAAAAATGTGACATACGGGCGGATAAACTGACGAACGTGAAGAAATTATATCAGTTCCGTTTTTGCCATATGGCTACGGAACCCTAAAAATTTATAAGGAAAATTTTGGAAATGAAACTTTTTAAAAACTATTGTGTGTCAATAAATACACTTTCCATACAGGAGAAAGTATTTCTAATTATGACAAATAAATTCAACTATGACATAATGAATAATTATGACAAATAAATTCAATTATGAAAAAAAAATTCAACAATCATAATAAAATTTGAGGTATTTTATAAAAATATGTGTGTACGTAACGGCTCTCGACCCTGCTTCTGATAGCTGCTATCGTGCAGTTCCGGGAAGATAAACGTACGAAATGCCGACGCGTGCCCAATAGAACATTTATTATATAAAATACTTGCATAACACAATATATATTCATATGAGTAACGCACTAGAAATGGATTATTCTTATTTCTCGGCTTTGGTGTCTAGGCAAAGGGCGGCGTTGAGCTCCGCCACTTAACACGCGATGTCTCCAAAATCTTAAATCTCTTGCTATAAATACACCGCGCGACGGTTGTGAATTCGATTAATTTATATTAATCATTTGATTCGATTGGCTCAAGGTATTCATTATTTTGATTTTTTAGCTCTGGTAAAAAGACAAAGCGCGTTGTTAGGTTCCGACACTTACAATGCTTGTAATTTCGGCGATATGTGGGGAACGGAGTGTCTTATAAAAGATTCCCTCTGCATAACAGGATATATGCGGGATACAGCGTGAAATTACCCACAATTTTAGTTAGAAATGTCTCAATTCCATCGCCATGGTGAAAATGAAACGTTATACTATTTCTGTCAGTGGCGTACTTAATGTTAACAGTTTAATTAACACTTTGGCTCAGTTGTTCATTAAATACAATTACTTAATTGCGGCTTCGAAGCCGACTGTCTATATGATGTAAGGATGTCCTAATAAATATAGATTTTTGTATGACTTTTATCTAATTGTTTTAGACATGCGTTTTGTATTATTTTATATATGGATGTTTTAAAAGTTAGATATTTTACCAAAAACGGTCAAAGAAGATATTTTACCGTTTTTCGAAGACAGAAGAGGATGAAGTCTACAAAAGAAATAATACACTTATACTTACTCTATAATACCTACAAGTCCCTCTTTTACTACGGTTTCTTGATCCTAGCGATGAGGGGCGCTCCTAGCAACGTGTTCGGATTCGAATTATTTTCATTAGAAACTGGCTTAAGTTAAAGACGAAAGAACGAAGTAAAGTTTTGCCTGACAGCCTAGCCACAACCGAGATTACGCGGCGTAGAACGCTGAAATTTATCAATTTTGTTTCTTGGGGAATGTAGAGGAGGACTAAGAAATAATTTCTCATTTGTCGCACAAAACTTTTAGTTATTCCTATTTAACCATGGGGGTGAAGCTGCAGGCCAGAGCTAGAGAAAAATATTGATAATAGAACTTAAATAAAAGATAGCTTTAAGATTAATAGCGTATATTTACTATTATACATTTTTGGAAACTCGACGTTTCGTAGTCCATATAGTGTCTTTAAAAATGTATAATAATCGCGAAAACCCAAGATCTTACTTTATATAGTTTTTACTACATAAACCGTCTAAAAATATATGAAAATTGTAATATTTCAAACTAAATTTAGGTTCCAACCAATAAACTGTAAGTCAACTGCCCACGTAACGTCAAATGAACACGATGAATAGACCATAAGGCTTTACGACGCGCTGCGCGTATGCCTAAATTGCAGTCAAGCTGAAAACGCAAGGCTTAACGTCAGTTTCCTTTTTTCTTATTAAATGAGGCCAGTCGTGATCCGAGGGCATAAGTGTGTGTTCGATTCCCATTTGAGGAAATGAAATATTTAATTTATTCATTTCTTCATTCTGGTATCGAGGCAAAGCGCGGCGGTGAGTTCTGCCACTCAACACGCAATCCCTCCAAAATTTGACGGAAAATGTGGGAACGAAGTATCTTAACCTGGGTAGGCAGAGGGAACCTAGCGTTGCTATGTGTGCTAAACAGTTAATTTACATATATTATAGTAAATATGTTTTAATTAATAAAATACCAATGTAATACAAATGGTGAATGACCTAAGAGGAATTTAATTCTTAAAATTTTGCTTTATCGGTCGGACTGGTTTCATTGCATAAATTATTATACATGTAAGTATATTCGTATTTATGAATGAATAACTGTAGGGAATGAGCGAACATATGAAGGACGATAAGCGTAATACAATAACACAAGTGGGTATGCAATATTTATTTAAATGTAGGTACATATTCATTTAATAATAACAAAATCTGTATGTATTAAAGAGGTTGATGACAGTGGACGAGGCGAAAGGGTTACGTAGAGACCGTAGCGTTTGGCGCCCCGTTCTCTCTGACTACTCCGCTAGGGATAAAGCGTGAAACTAATAGTTATAGTATATTTTCATTTACACTCTGGTGTCGACGCAGAGCACGGCGTTGAGTTCCGCCACTCAACACGCAAAGTGTTCAGAAATCGTTGGAAACGGGAGCACGGAGTGTCTTAACAGTAGGCTCTATCTGCCTACTCTGCAGAATACAGGAAGAAACAGATTGATTGACCTATTTTGATTTATTTTTTACAGGTACCTTGTTTACTATCAATCATACATAATTGGAGATCTTTTGTTTAGTTTCACATTGTATCTCCCTTGTATAGCAAAGGTAAAGGGAACCTAATGTTAACTCAACGCTGCCTTTTGCCTTTCTTATCGCTTTTAAGCAGAATATTCAACAATACATCAAATTTAATTGGTTTATTTAATTATTAAGAAAAAAAATTAAAGCTATTAGGTAGGTACCTACAGTAAAACGATGCCTTGACGATTTTAATCTATCCACGAAATTCCAAGAAGGTTCCATAGGTACCTGTAAAAAATTTGAAATGGGTCAACTTAATTTATTCCCACATCTCACACTTCGATAGAACACCGAACAATGTTTTTTTTACAGTCTGTTCTGACGTAGTGTTAAATGTTCAATAGTCAAGTTTATAGTGATGGTATAAGGTTCAAATTCGTCCATGTGAACCCATATTGGTTATGTAAAGCTTCTTTTTGTGAAGAGAACGAAGGAATAGGGTTAGCATCGAATTTATAACTGCCAATTAGCTGGCAGTAACTTCGTGATGATTGCAGTCGTATAATAATCTCTATGCTATGTATTTATCTATAGTTCTATACTTGGCAGAGGAGAGTCGTGGTGCGCGGGCACGAGTGTGTGATTGTAATGCGACTGGTTGTGGGTTCGATCCCCACACGAAGAAATGAAATATTATATTAATATTTTTTTTATTAAGTCGCTCTGATGTCCAGGCAAAACGCGGTGTTGAGTTACGCACTCAACACGCTACTACTTTTGAAATAAGCTAAAACTGGGGAACGGAGTGTTTTAACTCTAGATGTTTATTATTGGTGTAACTAGATTTTATTCTTAATTTCGTATTGATATTTAGTCTCCATTAGCTCATCAGCTAGTTTAGATTAGCATAATAGCATCACATAAAATTAAATTCAACCTAACCTAGTATAACGGGATATACGGACGCTATACGAAACTTAAAAGCCTTTGCATGTATCGGGGAATGGGTTTTATTATCTACTATATTAAACTGAAATCAGATATGTTATGGTCTTGTAAAGTGCGCAGCGTTGAGTTCCGCAATTCAACACATTATGCTTCCAGAATTGGGCGGAAGGTTGGGAACGGGGACAGAGTGTCTTAACACTAGATTCACGGGTTTCCTCTGCCTACATTACTACATGCGGGATACAGCGTGATGTTAAAAAATAGAAATAAAATAAAATTACACGTTTATTGCAAATATATTAAAGTGATGGATGGTACTAGATGGATAGGCGTGTAACTGTCGATAATAAAATGGACGCTGGCAATATGTGTCATCATAGAATTGCAATATCGATAACATCATAGTTGCGCTATACTCGTATGTATATGTATCGATAAGCATTACGTTATTACTTAGCATAATAGCTGTAGGTACAACACTAGTTTAATTATTTGGTGATCTGTTTTTATTTTTACAGTGTACCTTATATAGATATGAACTAGTACCTACAATTAATTAATTATTAATTTAGGGGCAAGTGTAAGCAATAATTAATAAAATTTAAGCGTCATTTATATCTTTTGTGCGCAGTTGGTAACTAGAGTCGTAGGTATTCTATATAGGTATATATATCAACTCCCACCTAAAAATAATATATAATTTCTTGATATAAAACTCCATTAATTATAATATAATAGAATATGAATAAAAACAATTAATTTTAATAACAGTTAATTATAATATAAATAAAAACAATTTTCTCATTGTTCTCAGGTGGTGAGGTGGTGTGTGAGGGGCGATGCTGGGCGGGGCGGCGGGGGGCGCCCGCTCCCGCCCGCCCACTGACCTGCAACAAGGTATGTTATTAGTTTTTACCTTATTATTATTAAATTATCGTGTTTTTAGAGATATCGTGGATATTCTAGCTCTATGATTTCAGTTAGAGCTAAGTAAATTTCTCCTTTCTTCATTCTTGTAAGACAGCGCCGCGTTGTTCTGTCAGTCTAGCTTTAGACACAAGTTCCCTAGATTATAAATATGGCGGATAAAGATAATGGTTTTTTGTTATTATTATTAAGGTTTTATAAGTTTACTACAATTGTGTCCGATCGCTTATTGGTAAGGTATGTTGATTGAAACATAACTTATACCTATTAGATACTCAGCTATAATATACAATTCTAATAAGAATAAATAAAAATATATTTCTTTGAGTTTCACATTTTACCTAAGCTACCTAGTAGGTAGGTACCTAATGAGACCAACCTAGTAAAACAATTCACAAAATTGTAGAAATAAATATCTTTACAATGTTCATTAAAACTACTACAATTTAATACAAAATCTTTGCAGTATTTTTTTTTATTCTATTAATAAGATTTTTTTAAATGTGCAAATATGTTCTTCTTACGTTAACTACCTATAGCTAGTAATTTTTAAACCATTTCGTACAGGTGTCACGAGGTTCCCGCTGTATTCCTTGTTTCCGAATCAAGGCGGGCGATCTACACAGATTCATAAAGGTAAGTTTTTTGGAATAAACCACCTTAAAAATTTATTATTCTTAAACCAATTAACATGGGGGACGGCCCTCGACATATTCTGATAAATGTATGCGGGATACTGCGTGAAAAGATAAATATTTTTACCACCTTTTTTGTTATTCCGCAATGGATAGGCATAGGGAACCTTAGTGTTGATTCACTGTGTTCCCGTTAAGACACTTCCACTACTCATTCTCCACTTTCCGCTGAATTCTCATAAATAGTTATAGAGTATTTTTTTTGCAAAAAAAGGCTATATTGTATTTGATAGGTCGGCTTTTACTAGTTTCAATATGTTAGGATTTAATATCTACAAAACTGGGATTTCCGGGATGGACAAAAATTTTAAAAAAATATCAATAAAATTTTTGTGCAAACATTTTATTTGATAGATAAAAAATGTATGTTGAATTTGTTTTTCCTATGTTTTTTTAAGTTTTAAACTATTTTGTACTACGTTTTGGCTTGTAAAGTTTTTGGATATTTTATTCTAAATGCGGGATACAGCGTATTCCTTAAAAAAAAGGACAGAGTGCCATAACACTATACTCTCTATCTCCCTATTTACATAAACCATAACCTTAAATAGAAAAATAAACTTTAATCACAAACATATTAAGCAGTAACTTCATACCCATATAACTAGTAAGTAATTACTTTTTATTTCGCAGTCGGTTGTTACAGGCACAATTAGAACGAGAAGCCTCGGGCTCACTGGGTTACGTAAAACATACTCGTATATGAAGTACTCGTATAGGACGTACGGACAGATAAATGTATTTTATAATTGATAGATTGGGCTTACGTTGTACGCTAATGGTTTAGTAATGCTTATTCGAATTTTATATTAATTGATTAATAGTAACGTTAAAATAACGTAATATTTGGTAACGGAAGTTTTTTGTAATGGTGGAAGAGTTATACATTTTAAGTTTTAGTCTTGTTATTGCTCTTTTACTTTTAAAATATTGATAGAACCCAGTAGGACAATGTAGGACAAGAGGGCAACTTATTATTCTGAAAATTATAGAAATTTGCTATATCCTTGAATTTATAAATGACAACTAGGAAGAAAAATCATCAGCAACACGCGGACTACTTTTTATTTGAAAGACATTCGAAAGCTGATAAGATAAGGGAATCTTTTTAATATCTAGAAGGTAACCAATAAACTCGGTTAGTAAATTTGTCGTCCCCTAAAATCCACCGCCCTAAGCTACAGCCTATTCAGCCTCCTGGTAAATTTGCCTTTAATGGTAGAAATATTTGTAGGTGTTATTTAACTACCTATAGGTACCTTAAAAGATTTCTTAGGACAATATTGTTGATTTTTACCTACTAATCTGTGCGTAAGTTGCGTTAGTAAAATAAGATATCATGGATAGTTTAAAAGACATAATTTAGTAAAACCTGTTCTTTATTATTAGGTTCTTAAACTATTACGACGAAACACTTAACCATACGTATGGATAGTTTTCTTAATAGAACTTAAAAGAAAAAATCTTTGTAAATGCTCTAATCTCAGGAACTGCTGTTTCGAATTGCATTATTATTTTTATATTAATCTAGGAAGGTTTTAATAGGCCATAGGCATCACGTTAATCATTTCAATGTAACCCACTGTACCTGCAAGAGTTACTTCGGGCACTTATAACGTGTCATACTCATACATAGGTAATTCCCAGTTATTTCCATTTAACTATACAGACAATTCCACTAGCTAAACACTAGTTTCACAAAAAAAAATAAAACATTAAAAATATACAAGAAAACTATACATAAGGAGATAATTCAAAGATACTATCTCACAATTATACAGATCGGTGTGACTGACGCGTGTAACGCGACGTGACGGGCGGGACGGCTTCGCTTAATGTGCGCATCATTTGGATACAGCGTGACAGTTTATGCTAAAATACTTTTAATACCTAAATGTTAATTTTGGTAATGTTTTTTGTTATTTGTTTATAAGAAATTATTAAGAAAAAATAACATATTATACCTAGGTATATACAATTTTTGTGGTGTTGCTACAAAACCTCTGATGTAGCTAGATATATCTACTAATATAATAAAGATTTTTTTTGGCTAAACGCTAATCTCAGGAACTGCTGATCCCAATTGAAATAGGTAATGTCAGTACATTACCTGAGATTAGCGGAATGAACCTAATGTTAAGAACTGTCTTAACATTAGGTTCCTTCCGCTTTACCTGCTGTATGCGGAATACAGTGTAAAGCTATCTTTTTTTACTGCTTAAGTAGATATTAATTGAAAAATATAGTCATTTAATATATACCTAAATGAGAGTCCGTTACCGTCCTATAAAAAATAAAATTTATTATAATATATAAAAACATATCAATTTTAATGGTTATAGATTTGATTCACATCCACATTTTTAACAGTTTTTTCTCAGCCTGTACAAACCAAATACAGCGTTAAATTACGCCTTCTAAAATGTAATATCTAATTTGATTTCTTCTCCCGAATCTGGCGATGTCGTAAATATAGACTATGTCATATTCACATATTACACTAAGTAAATTCACTTCATGTTATTGATTTGTGGTTATTTTGTGGTTTAATTATTATTAATGACAAAGCTCTTCCGAGTAATTTAGTATACAACACAGTCGTATCCTATTTGATTTCTTAACCTATCTTTATGGGTGAAACATTCCTTACTCTATTTCTCACCCTCTCAAATAATTATTTGGCTAAAGCATTTAAGATAAGTCTAGGCCAGTCATGGCGCAGGGGCACGAGCGAGGGGTAAAAGCGACAAGTTGCGTTCAACACCAGAGGAAAGAGTAGGCAATAAAATTAGTAATCTTAGCACTCCCCCAAGTATTCTACAGGCCAAATTTGAACTTCCTAACCCCAATAATTTCGTCTGTTCCTTGTTCTTCAGTCGGTTAGTAACGGAAGAGTTTTAAATATGTTTTTTTAGATTATATAAAATATTTTTAATAGTCTTCTTCAAGAAAATATAGACTTAAACATCTAAATTCTACTCGTACCGATATGTAAATTTGACATTCTTGACAGTCTGCAAGAGGCCCTAAAACCGCGGCCGGCCATAACAAATGTAACTCATTAATGTGGAGAATATAGCAGATATTCTATTTTCGGAGGGGATCTTAATTACTGTGTCATTCGACTCCCGCGCATGCAACATGTGCTCGCCCTCATGCTGTACTGTACGTACTTACTGCTTATGGATGTAAGGTTAAAATTATAGGTTCCCATCGTTGTTTTTTTTTATATATTTTCTTTTAAAAGGTTTTTTTGTACTGGATTTTTTTAAAAGACTATATAGAAATAATAGTTTTATAATGGTTTAGTTGTTTTATTATGTTACATTTCGTCGGCTTAGGCTGTAAATCTGTTAAAAACAATGAGTAGGTTCCCTCTGCCTACCCTGCTGTGTGCGGGATACAGCGTGAAGCTGATTTAATTAAATTTTTTAAAACACTTTTCTGGAAATTTCAATTCTTTAAGTGCGTTCATTTTGTCATTACGATTATATTGTCTCATATGATTGATTGACGCAATAATAATGTGTCCACGCATCTATTTGGGGGGCCATTAAAATAGTCTATCCTAAATTTGACATATGAGAAGTATTTATCTAACTGTAGTTCGTTTGGTTGAACGCGCTAATCTTGTGAACTACCGACTCAGATTTAGCAGTTGTAGGTGCTTTTTTGTTTTTTATTGAAGTTTATGCTGCTAACCCTACTGGCCTTTACAACAACACCGGTTAGGTGGAGAAGAGGGTATGCTGTCCATAAGAAAGTGTTAGCATTACGTGACTGCTTTAGAGAATGGCGTCGGCGGCGAGGTGTCCCCTTCGGGACTCGAACCTAGACTTGCGGCGCGTCAAACGGACTCGAAATATATTTTGTTAGTAAGTTAGTCCATTTATCAAGTAAGGCATATATCAAATCACGTTGATCATTTGGATGCAACTCATCGTGCCTATGGTCAAGGTCTAGGTATACTATATAGGTCTTGGATTGGTCCCTGTAGGTGTGGTGTTGTGTTTCTTTATTTTCGTAGTAGGTACCTACAGTTTGATTTTGGCGGAAAGTGGAGAAAGAAGTGACTTCACTATTCTGTTTGTATCTATCTAAGTAGCATGAAAAAAAAACAAGAAATCTGTATTAAACATTTATTCAATTTCAATCTGTAGGTATATTGCATATGACAGAGACGTGGCGGTTAGTGTTAAGATACGTATACGCGTGTTGATCGCGAATTCAGTGCTACGCCTTTTTACGTTAGTTTGAGAAAATGAAAATAATTAATACCACTGACCGGGAATTGAACCCCGAAACCGGTAAATTTACACTTATAACAATATAAAGAAATTTCATTATTTTAAATTTAGATACATATGTGTTAACATTCGATAGCTAGTACTTACACAATCGATAAGGCATGGATATTAACTATATACCTACAATACCTAAAGGTACCTATGTAGGTTATAGCACGATACTGTCAATGCATTAATGAACTATGAATATATTCATATGACGTGAATAAAGATTCATCAAGAACTAGTTTTATTTGACGTTTTATGTTGAGAGTAACATACCGTACCATGTTCTACATAAAGAGTTATGTAGGTATTACCTGTGATGTAGTTAGTGTGCTTATAGTAGGTTCAATTTTATGTGCTACTATCAAAAATTTAAAAATATATCTAGATATATAAGAAGATACTATTTTGTAAAAGATCTTTCTAAAGTCATTCAGAAGGATTTGCAAATAACAAAAGTATATACCACTTTAATTATAACCGAACTTTAAAATTACGTCGTTTAAAATAAAACCTTCCTACGAGTGAAAATCGAACTCACTACCTACCTCGTAATCAATTTCAACAGCGCCACAATATACAGTATACATATATACAGTGGTGCAATTACGAAATGCTGAATACAAAATGCCTGCCACTGCATCCATAATGATACGATCCTTTGATCGAAACACTGTATTTGTATGCACGTCGTACGTACGTAGATAATATATAAAAAAAAAATTGAAGCTTCGAATAAATGAGAATCATTATTTCGGATACTTTTGATAATGCCAAATTTGTAATGAACACCATTCAAATGTTCGCTGTGAAAATGAGGCTGTTGTGGCCTAGCGTGTGTGTGTACGACGGTTGGGGGTTCGATTTCTAGCAAGAGTAATACATTATTTTCATTTTCTCGCTCTCGTAAAAAGCTAAACCGAGCCGGTAAGTTCCGCTACTCCATACGCAATGTCTCGAAAATTGGATAGCGCATGGGGTAAAGAGTGTGTTTACACTGAGGTCCTGAGGTCCTTTCTACCTATTCTGGTAGGTATATGCTGGATACAGCTAGAATTACCACGATCGGTTTTATATGGATTATTGTCCTGTTGTAGCTTTGTAGATTGCCATTTGATTCCTGACAAGTGAGAAGTTATTTCAGTTGTTGGTAATTTGTATGGATCAAATAATGAGTGGCACTTGCTTATTAAAGGTCTGGCGACTGTTAATCGCTTCGTCTGCTTTAGTCATTGAATAAAATGGAANCACGCTGTATCCTGCACCTAGCAAGGTAGGCAGAAAAAACCTGGAAGCCTAGTGTTACTATTCTCCGTTCCCATTGCGACAATTTCGTTCCCCACTTTTCACTGAATTCGAGAGGCTGTGCGAGTTGGTTGGCGGAAATAGACGCCGCGTTTGAACTCGCTATCAGAGCGATAAAATGAAAATATTAATTATTTTTTTTTTCCACTCGAGGGAATGAAACCCACAATCATCGCATTTACAGTCGTGCCTTTGTAAATAGTCTTACAATAATAGCCTTATAATTAAAAAATAAATAAATACGTATATATTTAAAGCTAACATGCACTGTGTTAATATTTAAACACAAATTATACATCTAAAAAGAAAAGTAAAAGAAATATAAATATACATACACTAAGCTTAAGTGGCAGACATTAAACTTTAATAAAGAGTTAGAGTTAACGTTGCCATGATAGTCACTGAAATGTGTAACGTTTATAAGGCACGAGTGCAAATAAGCGGCGCGTAAGCGAAAAGCGGCAGTAGAGAGTTTATTTTACTTGTATGTGGTTGGTTCATTCTACAGTTACTATAGCAGAGGAATTTAAATATAACTTACTACTTTTGTCAATGTGCTGCAATTGGAATATATATTATACACGCTATGGTCGTGAATGCGATTTCTATTTAAAGGATATAAAAAAGAAATCCTTTTTTTTTTTAAGATTATGGGATCTTACATAAAGGTATTTAATGTTAAGGAAGAAAGGCTGGTGTTGGTAAAGGCAGCGGCTTATGACCTGGTTTTTTACTGGTCATCAGCAGCTAGATATATTTTTGGGAATATAATTCCAACAGATTAATGCTTTTTTTGATATACATTTTTAGCGTTGACTCGAATGATACCTATATTATATTTATCTTCTTTCATTAAAAGAGAATTGCTGTATTGTTTGTAAAAAGCTTTTAAATTTTCATTTTTTTGCTACTCTTACCGACATACTAAATAATTTAATGTTCCATACAAAATATTTGTATGGAACTACACCTGTACTAGTTTATATATATATTTGCAACTTTTGTTTAACGTAATAAATATGGACCGTTTATTTTGAGAGTGGTGTAAGTCCATTTTCTTTTGTTTCGAGAAAATTAAAGGTTAGTATGTCGATGATTATGCAATTTCATTTACCGACCGATTTTAAGTTGTTCAAAAAATGACATTAAATGAAGCATGAATTACTTGATAGCTCATTTTTCTCAAAAATGGACTTACACAACTTTCAAAATAAACGGTCCATATATTGTTATATTTATATTGTTCTATTCTATTCTATTTAATTCTATTCTATAATAGAATAAAATGTTGACAATAAAATGGAATAATATGTAAAAAAATAAATGACTTATATTATAATCATTTAACGTCTAGCATCGCTCAGTTCTTTATCGTATAACAAACAAACGCAAACATCATTACGTATTTCCGTGAAAAAGGGAACTAATAATTTGATAGAGAAGTAAAACGGGCTTTCCGCAGCTTACCATTGACATAAATGTAGAGGAAAAATTCTTTGAATTCTATATTTGTGTCTATAATTTCATAATTCCGAGTTTTCATTTTCAATTGGCAGTGAATAATTTTGGATATTGACTTAATTTGTAAATGTCGTTGTGACGCAGTTGTACGTCTAAATGTATACGTTTGGGTTGAGCATCGCCACTCTTCACACAATATCTGGAAAATTGGGCAGAGTGTGAGGAACGGAGTGTTTTGGTTCCCTGTGTATACCATCTATGAGACTACCTACTTCAAGGGTCATACAAATTAGACTTTTAATATATTTAAAGCAAAATTTAAACGCTTTTAAGTTTCAAAATAAATAAATTATTAAACTATTAAAACAAATGAATGTCTAATTGTCCAACATTTTGGCGAGTAAAAGAGGTTTTCAAGAAACTACAACTTCAAAGAAAGTTAAATCAAGATTTCCTTATTGTAGAAGGAACAAAAAACTAAGTATTATTACAAATGAAGGCCGGTGAGAAATAATACAATTGTATAGAAACAACTTGGTAAAACACTGGAGGGCGTTGTGGTTTGATTAAAATAATCAAATTCGCAAATAAATGTAAATGTTTTGGATTTGATTCTACCTTGTTAGTATTGATGAGTTAGATCATTCACTACGAACGAATATATTTGGTGTATATTTTTTTTAGCATAAATAAATATAAACCTGGGAATCTAGGGTTAAGACACTCCGTTCCCATTAAGACAATTCCGGTTCCCACCAACTTGACATCAAAGTAGTTACCAAATGTTCAATTCCGCCAGTGGCTGAACTCAACACCGCATATGAATATAACGTATATCACATAAATATATTAGTTTTAAAAATATGCTCAATTTATTTTAGTTAAAAAAAATGTTGACGTTTACTAGTGAAATAAAGGTGCGAATCAATCAATATCAAGACAAAAAAAGACCCATGATACTACTACTGACAAGAACATAAATATTGACATAAGATACATTAATAATTGTTATCTTCCATTNCATAGTAAATCGGACCAGTAGATCCAGAGATCTTATCAAACAAACAAACAAACTCTTCCGCTTTATTATATTAGTATAGATTAGACTGGTGTTTTTTAATTGGACGTTACACTAGCTTGATGTATAAGGCTCGATTCCCCTTTTAGGGAAGAATTTTGTGTGACTTAGTATGTAACTTGTCATCATACAAAACGAATAACCATATTAAACTTTTGGCTTATTATTTGCCTTAACCAAAATAATTATTATATACGTCCTATTCATAATTTCGTTTTTAACAGTAGGTATATTTTCACCTTAAACTACCCACAATTATGCAAAATTGATAGGAAATAATAAACTAAATCCTCATACATTTGTACTTTTTAATAAAACAAATACAATTGTCCCTCAGGTCATCCACACAGATGGTGGGTGCAGCCGCACCAATCCGGTCACCTGGCTCGGCGTGGCGGGTCAGAACCTGCAAGTTCAAGTGAAGCGAGAACCACAGCACGTCCACGTGTCCGAACTGGTTGCAGTCAAGCTGGAGCAAGCGAGCCCTGGTAACAAGCCTGAGCAACCGCCCATACCTGCGTCTTTGAATAATGGTAAGTTTTATTGTTAGATAAATGTAAACGGTGTTGAGTTCCGCTACTCTATATGCAAAATCTGGAAAATGAGTAACCGAGTATCTTAACACTAGGTTCCCTCAACCTATTCTAATTATATTCCGATTTGTGTTTATATTTAAAACCATTACATACAACCTTAATAAACGTAAATTTAAAAAATGCTTTCTTGGATTAATTTAAAGTGTAACAATAACTTACTAGTAGATTAAAGTACGAATTTAATGTTTAAAACCATGAATAAATAAGAAGAAAAACCTATATAAAACAAAAACACGCTGTCTCGAAAATGTAGTAGAAAGCCGAAAACGCCGCCATCTTAACACCAGGTTCCCTCTGCCTACTCCGCCATATGCGGGAGACAGCGTGAACCTAAAAAAAAAGCTAAAAATATATAAATTAAAAACGATGTTTATGAGACGTGAAATTGGTGTTGGCACACCACGGTCATTACCGGCTGTTAGGCGTGGCTTGGGCGATACTCAGATAAGCCTAGTTAGTTAAACTACTACTAGCTTTAAACTAGATACGCTCTTATTACTTTATGATAGCCTGGTACTTTAGAAGCAATGTTGCTTCGGTGTAAAAGTTTCAAAGAAGACTTGCAAGAAGTTTTTTTTAGCTTCACGCTGGTATCGTAAAGCAGGCTCGGCATAGGAAAGGTAGTGGGTAAACACTCCGTTTTTCAATTTCCATCGAATTTTCGAGACATTGCACGTAGCGTGGCGGAACTTAACCCCGCACTTGGTTTGCCTATCAGAGATGGGAATTGGAAATATTGAATGAATAATTTATTATTACCCCCAGTCGGAAACGAAAACACAACCGTCGCCTTTACAGTCATATGCTGTGCCACTATGCCACAACGTCCTAAAATTTTATTTGAATTACTTATGCATATATGGAATGAACGGTCAATATGTTTATAATTAATACTAAATAGGTATTTCAACTTTATGCTAAACTTATACTTTTTGTTATCATTCCTCTTATCATTTTTAACTGGTTGATCTCTTATCTCAGGAACTACTGGTTGGAATTGAAAAAATCGTTTTGTGTTGTTTGTTACCTTTACAGAGAACATCACGTTAACTTTGCCCATATATAGAAGTTATTTCTAGTTGACCTTTTTAAAAGGTATTCCTTATCAAAAAAATCACTATTAATGATAAAAGATGATGATGTTATTAATACTGATCAAACTTTAGCGTAATAAGGTAGTTGGTTCGATCAAACTTCTGTACACTCATGCCAGCCTAGTGATTTGAAAGACACAGCTGTTTGCGAAACTTTTCCTAACAATGACTGTATTGTATGGAAAATTTGTCATTTGAATTTCATTATAGACACTGCCCTTGAAATGGAGGAAAAATAGTATTTAAATTCATGATTTTAATATTATTTATGATTTTTTTTAAAAAGTTTAATTTAATTATTAAGAAAATCCTTATACAATTTATCTGTTTTTTTTCATCATTTCATTTTCCACAAAGATATAAATATATTATTATATACCTACTCGAGTAATCTAGACTTATGACGTAGTACTTAGAGGTCGCGATTTCTAATTCCTATTTAGATTAGCTCTGTCATCTCTCATTCAAATATGCATAACTAATATCTAAGTAGATAAGAAAAAAACACATATTTTTAAAATATGTATAGATAATAGCAACATGTGGAATTTGAACCCATATTTATCAATATCAGAAAACACATTTGAGCCAAGATAGCGTTATATCTTTCTTTATATACTTACAAACAACAAAGAACTTGCTACCACTTCATGTGTTCCTAGTACTTATAGGCATGATGATGCAATATGAGACAGAGGATGAAGGCGGCCTTGTAGTATAGCTATATATATATAGAAGTATAGTTTAGTTTTCGGTTAATAAGACACAGTGTAAATGAGGATTTTGTTTGAAATTAATAAAAATATATTTTTTAGTTATTATTCTGATATTTATTTAGTTTTTCATTTAAAAAAATCATGAATGTTTATTACTTACAGAGTTTTAAGAATCAGCTTTATACATTTTTCCAGGCATTGCGTATTGCGTATAACATAACTTAAAAATTAGGCGATGCGTGGGAAACAATGTCTTAAAATTAAGTTCCCTTATCCCGTTATGTGGGGAACCAGCGTGAAATCACATTTTTAAATATAAACTTATATTTGACTTGTCCTAGGTTCAATTCCTGTCGGGATAGCGGTTGCAAGGCAGAGGGTGGGCGACGCTGGGATCTACGCAGCGCTATCACAGAAAGACAATCAGAGATTACACGATATTGGTAAGTACTAACATTAATTACTATTATACCTATATATTTAGCACTAGACAAATTAATAATTTCTAATTATAGAATATGGTAGGAAAATAAATGGTGATTCTGCGGAAATATCTTTTTTTCTACTTTCACACATACATGGGATAAGTTAGTTTATATGAATAATAGATTTTTTTTTCTATATCACATAGTTCATTTGGTGCAACAATGTTTGCAATGCAATTGCGTCATTATTGCACCAAATTAGCGTTATTATTATTTAAGTAATCTCAAATAACTGGTATAAACTAAAGACACCGACGGTATGTTAACGGCCGCCCTGAAGTTAGGGTTTCTGATCTTTTGAGCATCGTTAACTTGGCTTCCCAAATTAATAAAAATACTTATCCAACACTAGGTTCCCTGTGCCTACCCTGATGTGTGCGGGATACAGCGTGAAGCTGAATTTTTTTTTTAATTCTAAAATTCAATCAGCGTAGCCATCTACAGCTAAAATCATGGCGGTCACGACTCGTCGAGCGTAGTATATAAATGAATAGTCCAATTTGTAACGCTTGTACCGGTTCGCAAGACCTTTCGGTAGTTCAGTGGCCGCTGTGACGTCACAGTAAACAGCACTCCTCACTACATCTGTACGCCTGGTACCACTATGTATTTTACAACGGTGTGATTGAGGAAAAAAATAAACCTTTTTTTTAGTTGTTTAGTTAGATAGTCTCTAACATCATAGGAATAATGAACATTTTTGTATGACTTTTTGATCTGTTAATTAGTTTATTTTGTAAGATATTTTTTTGTTCTTTCATTCATTTGGTTGATTGATGTTTATTTATTTGCATTCAATCTAAAACTTGTTTTATGAATATAAGTTTGACCGATATCGAAGACTTTAGGAGAGTAAAGTCAAAAATATAAACATTCTCCGGCCCTTAATATCTACATGAACTTCTTTATTCTATTTAATTACTAATGAACTTGCACTTTCTAGAATAACAGTTGAAAATACAAATAAATATTTATAAGCCATAGTAGTGTATGTTCATACATAAAATTGATCATTCGATTCGTCGGAGTCATTTGTTTTAAACAGGCATGAACACTATATTATAGTTAAGAGTTTATTTGTTGGAATGCGCTAATCTCAGGAATTATTGCTTAGAATTGAAAAAAAATTGTGTTAGATACTGCATTTATCAAGAAAGTTTTATTATATAGAAGCTTTAAAATATGTAAGGTACTATTTAATTGTTTTTATTTGACAAGGGCGAAGTCACTGGTGAAAGTTAATCTCTTTAAACTTCCTTCTTAACTTTTTTAATTGTGAAGAGAAAGAGAGATTCGCCTCTAAATTGTGAAATAAATAGATTCAATTTTCTATTCTATTTACTTCTAATTAATTGGTAAAAGCTAGAAACGTACGTGAAATAATTATAGTAAAACGATTGTTATCGTGTGAGTATTTTATTGCGTTAATCACTTTCGTGTCTAGAAATACTATTAGAATGTAAATGTAAGTTAACATTGTGAGTAGTTTAACTTAACGTTTTTTTAGCTTCACGCTATCCCGCACATAGCAGGATTGGCAGAGGTAAAGATGATATGTTGATAAGGTTATTTGTTTTTTGGACCAACAGAGTGTTTTGGCACTAGGTTCTCGTCGATTTAATTTCATGCACCTACCTACAACATAGGTATATCTAGGTATATGCAATCTTGCTTAGTCCACGTGCAAATAAAAAAGTTACAGTTTTTTTAATAAAAAATAATAAGTTATAGTAACACGCCACGATGTCACGTGACACCCCTTCTCCACTTGGATTAAGGACACGTCTTTATAAAAAAATATATATATAATTCATGTTAAAACAAAGTAACATAAAAATATGTTAAACAAAGCATAACCAATATTTTATTTAAAATATTATAGAAATGAGTTCATTTATAAAACTTGAATTGTTTTAAACACCTTTACGTCGTAAATAGAACAACGGCTGTTTCCGCACTACATGCACAAAGACATACATACACATAAATAAATGATAAATTAGCTATAATTGTGGTTTTCCTCCACGTTGCCCACTGAAGCTTATATTTAATTTTGCATGTAAAAAGATCGTTAGCGATTATTTGCGATGCTCATGAGATTTATGGGTGTAACTCGTTTGAAACAATTACCTTTATGGTAATCGGGGCAGTTGTGGTTCGGTGTGAATGTAAACACGGTGTTTGTGGGTTCGGTTCCAATCTGGGGAATTAATTTTGTTAATTTCCCTGCTGTAGCAAGAGTTTCGCCAGTCAATTCACAATGTTTCGATTTGGGCTGAAAGGGTAGAACGGAGTGTCTTGGCTCTAGGTTCTTTTACTTACATTTCTAAAGTAAAAACAAATTATTTTCATTTAAGAGCAAAGTCTTAAGTTAACAGCTTCTTTGTCAGCACTGGGCCACGACGGCCAATGTCATTATACCTATTTGACAATAAATTCAATTCTTTTATTTCCTTCAAATATTAGAATCTTTTCAAATTTTGTTAGCCAGAAATGATACGTCTGATAGTAAAAGTGTGCATATAAACATATTTCTAAAGAACCCCCTTTAAATCTACACTTGGGTCTCAAATCCCGGGAACAGCTATGAACTCCTCACCCTGCAAGGCGTTGGGTTAATCCAAGGAATACTTAGTAACTTCTAGTATTCCTATACTTAATTATAACTAGCGTATAATATCAACTAAACGGCGATAAATCGATAACCACTTGGTACCTACACGTAGGAAACATAATATGTAATTAATAAACTCACCTGTCAATCTGAAAGCAGATGTTTCTCCATCATTATAGCCTGCTTATACTAAGTAAATGTATGTATAAAATTTGCAATTATAGTGTTTTTATTGCCATTTATCGTACCCAATATAGTGCGTGGTGTATACAGTTTTTTTTTATTTTCAAGGAAATTTGGCGTCTATTCCAATAGCGTAATAAGTACTGAGAACTACTTATTAGAAAAAATGTATATATTATAGGAAAGAATTTAGGCTAGACAACGATCCTAATTACTAAAAGTTTATATTTAAATTACGGCCGGTATTTAAAGTACGGCGTTGAATTCCGCCGCTTAACAAGCGATGTCTCAAATTAAAAAGAGCTAATTATCGTTTATACCTAGGTACATATTTATGTATTTTTATTTAATTTAAAGCACATCGGACATAAACAATTTTAGTTAGTAAATTTTTATTTCGTCTTGTATAAATAAATGTTTTTATATAAAAGAATCCAATTAGTATAAATTAGATTTTACTATGGTATAGTGAAATGTTTCAAACAAGATTTAAATTTATACAGACTATAAATGAAATAAACGATACTATGGCACAATGCTAATAAAAATGGTAGTTTTACATTCTAATTACTTCTAGGAAAGAATAGCGTAACCTAACGCCGTGTATGTCTTACCAAACCGGGAAAATGGACTTTTTCTAATCACCGCATTTACAGTCCGACGTTATCAAGAAGGATAAATAAATTTTAGAAAAGCCATTTTATATAACAACATAGGTACATCGTTCCCGTTCTAACTCGTAACGTGAAAACAAACAAAAAAACTACGATATTATCTAGAATTAATTCGCACAGCAAAAACGCACCTTACCAATTACATGCTAATCAGAGTTTTATAGTTAACTACCCACTGTAAATTGTACCGCTTTTATAGCTTTATGAATGCTCACTTTGGTGCACAGGCACAGCGATTGACTGTGAACGCGATGGTTATGGGTTCGATTTCCTCTTGGGGGAATGAATTACTTTTCGTTGGGTTCCACCATTGAATGCAAGGTTTCGATATTTGGATGGTGCTCGTAAAAAATACCAATTCAGATTTAATTTCAAATACAATGTATAATCATTAAGCTATGGCATTCACTGGATTAAGGTATATTAGTTTTTTATTTTTTTATCTTCACGCTATATTCTGCATATCCCTACTAGGGTAGATAGAGGCGTGTTGAGTGGCAAAACTCAAAGCCACTTTCTAACAGAGAGAGAAAATAAAAATAATCACTTTCCACTTCTATGCTTTACCACGACTACCTCTTAATTGTTACCGACTTATAATTAACATACATTACCGGTAAATGCTTACAATAACGNGTCGAAAGTTTGTATGAAACTTCGTTACTACAATTGCTAGGAGTCTCAAATTTTGCATAGACGTCACTAGGACGTAGTCATGGAGACAGAAATTAATAATAACATAGTTCACGCGGGTGTAACCGCGAACGGGTCGCTAGTAGGTAATACATGCGATATAAAAATACATGAAACAAACTACAATTATAATAAGTTTCGCTATTAACTCTAAAATAACGAATACCTAACAACAATGGATTAGAAATTAACATTAGCATTTTACATATACCCACCCAATTATATGTTTTTTGTTCTATAGAAATATACATAGATTTTTATTACTTCAAAATTACTTAATTACTTTCATACAAGTAGGGTACTATATAGCATAGATAAGAGCTCTTAAGAAAACTTATAATTATGAGGTACCGCCTGTTGTGATAATGTGTAATTAAATCTGAATTTATGAGGCGATCGCTGTATAATATATATATTTGAGGAAGTAAGTATAGTATTGTGCTAAATTAGCAATAAGAAGCTGCTCTGGTTTTGGTAGAGTGATTTTTACTACCTTAGATGTATGTTTCCTTATAGCTTCAGCTTTATCCCAATTCCCGCATATAGCATTGTAGGGGGAACCTGGTGTTAGGACACTCCGTTCCACACGTAATGCTCGATTTTCGAGACAAAACATGTTGAGTGGTGGAACTCTATTTCTTTTTATTTTATTTTTTACTCGTACCTTTAATTTTGTAAAAAACAGGTTCTCTCTTTTTCCTGCATATCAGAGTGAACAAAGGGAACCTAACGTTAACATATTTTATTCCCCAGGCAGCCCTATTTTCAAGAAATTCCGTGTTGAGTAGCGGAATTCAACGTTGCACTTCTTCTAGTTATCTTAGACTCTACTAGTAATAAACACTTGGTGGCGATGGACACAAATACATCATAACTCTTTCATAATATTCTCTCCGCCAAATAAATAAATATCAATTCAAAAAGTAATTTAGACATATTAATAATGAATAGGTTCTCGTTCCGGCGAATAGAAAAATCGATAATCTATCGTCCTACCCCAAGCGACCCTTCTTCATACGGCAATAAACACGTTATTATTCACACTTACATACTGAATTAAACTCTATAGTAATAGAAATAAAGTTGATTTTGAAGTTTACTAAAATCGTGAAATTAGAGAAGCATTCGGGGCTTCTTAATTAAACCATGGCACGACCAAGTATAGAAAAATCATTGTTATTCGTTATATATGTGTATGTAGGTTCAAATCGCTTAGGGGTCCACGGTGGGGTATATATAATGACAGAAAAATATATTATTTTTGATTTATATACAATACCTATACTAATAATGTTGTTATTATAATAGGGAACGGCAGTGAACGTGCCTCTAATTATTATTTGGCTTTTTACCCTTTTAAGTAAGTACTTGGATAACAATGTGTATGACTAAATAATGAAGTGATATATGTATTGTTTAAAAAAAAGGCCAGTCGTGGCGTAGGGGCACAAGGGTGTGACTGTAAACGCGACTGGTTGTGGATTCAATCCTCACTCGAGAAAATGAAATATTTATTTAAATTTATATTTTCATTTCTCCGCTCTGGTGTCGAGGCAAGCGCGGCGTTGAGGTCCGCCAAACGTATTCAAAATTAGGCGAAAAATGGGGCGACACCTACCAGTTTTGGAATCTACAACTGAATATTGGTCTCTAATACTTCTAAGCAAATATACAAATCTAATTTTATTAACATTTCGGTTTGATTTGATCTTTTATTATTTTGAAGAATCAGTAAAAAGATTTATGAAGCAAGAGCGGTTGACGTTCGATTGTTCTCGAAGATCGACCGATACTGGAGGCAGGTTATGTAAAAAGCCTGAATGCTCCATGGAAGGCATATGTGAAGAGGTTGATGTTAGTGGACGAAGCGAAAGAGATATGCAGAGACGTTGTTCTCCTTTGCTAGAGATAAAGATATCATTATATTGATCATTATCGATTAATTTGCACTATATGAGTTGGCTCTGTTCACCACTGAAGCGACGCTATATATTTTATATATTATAGCATAGGTACATATAATAAGTGCGTAATACCAACCCAGACATCGAGGGCCGTTGTAGCGTGGAGTATTTCTAATCACGTCGCGGCAGTTCGGCCCGAGCCCGGCCGCCCGTCACAAACATTTGGCGAACTTCCCGCCGTAGGGTTCCCGCTGTTTGGATAAAATTGAATTTGGTTTATATTTAGATGATTTCAGGTTAATTTAGGAAAAATATAATGTCTTCAAATATACGTCTCTACGTTTTCATTTACTATGTCTCTACGTTTTTAGAGTTCCGTACCTGGTAATAAAAAAACGGAATGTTTTTACGATAACTTTGTTGCCAGTCTGACGTGAGACGAAGAAACTTGTCAAGACCACTTATCTCAAGATGGTGTGGAAGTATATCATATCTAAAGATACGACGATTTATAGTTCGGTTTCGTCGGATTTTTAATGATATTCGCTGCTTTCTCAAAACCTATATGAGCTAATGACATAATAAATTGGGCAGAAAAGTGAGTAATAACAAACAAATAATTCTATTTATTAAATAAAACTAAATATGACATTTTACCAGCCCTATATATAAAACAAACGTGCAACAAGACAAAATTCTCACTCGGCAGCGACCCTCGGTACTAGGGAGCGTTCACTCCCCCAGTGTATCTGCTTGTCTGTCTATCTTCTAACATTCTGGGTATTAAAGCTACTGACAAAATTAAATATGAGATATATTAGTATTTATTAATAGTACAAATATTTAGAAAATAAAATGAAAGTGACAGCAAACACGGTGATTGTGGATTTGATTCCCATTTCGGGAATAAAACATTTAATATTTTCATTTCCTCGTTCTAGTAATCCGACGTTGAATTATGCCACTTAACACGCAATGCCTCGAAATTTCGGCGGAGAATGGGGAACAAAGTGTATGTCTTAATGCTAGGTTTCTTCTGCTTACCTTGCTATATAAAGCGAAGCTAAAAAATAAAGAAATAAAAAGGAAAAACTTAATTTAGTTAACTTGATGATATTAGTATAATTTTTAACGCCATTTCTAATTATCTATGATATTCTACAAAGGTAAAAGTGATGTAAGTATATTCTAATTAAGGTAATAGTCCAAGATTCTTTATTGGTATCATTAGTTTTAGAGCTATCGGTATCCAAATATTTGTCAATAGGACATACATACAAATATAATAACTATAGGCAGTAGGTACTTAAATAGAATGATAGATAGACAGATAATTTACAGATATTTAAATACAAATATCTTCATTTTCCTGTCATAATAACTTTGATGTTGAGTGATGATGACAGAAAACACAGTGCGGACGAGCGATAGGCGACAATTGATGGCCGCCGTATGATTTAAAATTGTTATTTTTAAAAAAATATTGTCAAAGCAGAGAATATATTTTCAACGTAAACACTATTTTACCCATATTTTTTCAGCTTTAATCTGTACCCTTCATATAACGTGTGTACCACACGGGGAACCTAATGTAAAAACACTCCGTTCTCATTATGATACTTCCGTTCTTCACTTTCCTCCGAATTCTAGAAACATTGCGTGTTGAGTGTATAACTCTACTTCACTCAACACTTAATATCTCGAATTCTGACGGAAATAAGTTAGTTTTCCGTCATGTTACCAATCGGAAAATGGTTCCTCAAATTTCATTTTGTCTTGTCGCTAGTTTATCATTGCCAACACTATTATAGAGGGATACAGCGTCAAGCTATGAAAAATAAATAATAAACATACAATTTGTACCTACGTAATCCCCATTTAATTAGTTAATCAATTTATCCTGCATTAATTAAAAACGAAACCTGTTTAAAATGCATGCTATCGCCTATAAACTGTATGAATTAATACTCCGGTGACCTATTTTAAGGTTATACAACTTTAAATATTCAACTAAAAATTTAATTTGAGAAATTATATTAGGTTTTTTTATATGCATATAATATGAAAACTGATTGGAAAAAAACAAATATGTATGGGAAACTTGCTTTTTTTAAAAATAGTATATCGATGCAGTTGAGAAGTACTGAGTTTTGATTGTGTCAAACTACACCTAAACCTCTGACGTTTACTTTTAGATACCTAGGTAGGTACATTACCTACCACTAAGGTTTTAGACGAAAAATACACTAATAGCGTTAGTCGGCCATTTTTGTTTTATTTTTTAAATAGTAGATAGATATTCAAAATTTCACTAACGAAAAATATTTTCCACCATACAACATTCAATTTAGTAAATGCGTTTGTAAAATTTAGAAAATTTAATTTAATTTCGCACCTTATTCTCAACCTTATTGCGTACGAATAAGATTGATTTTTCATTTTCATCCATTTTCTAAGGGTGAAAAGTACCGCTATCTGCCCCACGGATGTTTACATAAAGAATGTCATCTATGCTGTTAGTTTGTTGCTTAGAAGTTGACGATAATTTGAGATGTTTTTTTAAGGTCTTTTTTATATTTTTAAGTGCAAATGCTTTTTTAGTTAAGTCTGGGTATTAGAAATATGATGAAGATAAAATTTCAAATATTCTCCTTCTCTTATGATATTGGGCTTGGTGTTGATGCACAGCATATATTACCTAGGTATATTATTAATCAGATCAAAGATTTTTTAGTTCCACGCTGTATCTCGCACATAACAGGGTAGGCACAGGGAAACTGGGTACCAAAACATTGAGTTCCAACACTCAATACGCAACGCCTTCAGAGTTCAGCGGGAAGTGGCGAGTGGAGTGTCTACACACCAGGCTTCCTCTGTCTATCCTGCTAAATGCGGGATAAAGTGCGAAGCAGAGGGAATCAAGTGTCAAGACGCTCCGTTCCCCACTTGCTGCCACCAGAGCGATGAAATGGAAATATAAACGCAAATAAATATTTCACTCGTGGGATCGAACCCACAACCATCGCCTTACAGTCACACACTAGTGCCGCTGCGTCACGACGGCCTCTAAACATTAGTAAACCCTTTATTATCCGTTACCTGGCAGCCGTCTAGTGCGCAGTTACCGCGTGAATGTCACATTGTTTTGTCTAAGCCCGCGTCACGCCACCGCCACCTCTATATGCCGCCCTGGTACTTTTTTGTGTAACCCCTCTCGCTTTTTATAAACTTTCTTAATAATGAAATTTGATACTATTTGGATATTTGAATTTGGAACTTATTGTTGTTGGAATAGTGTTGTTAATTATGTTATGGAGTTATCGCAAGTTTTGTTGAGTTTAATCGTCGCGTTATTATCGCGTATTGATTTAATTAAATTATAATTTGATAAATAATAATTTGATAAATAATAATTTAATTTAATGAATTAAATGAAGTTCAGTTCTCTTATAAAGTAGATAAGCTCACTTACTTAATGTGATTGTCATTATTTTGATTATAATTTTGCTATGAATGATTAGATTATCCCGCTTCTCTTGAACGGTTTTCAAGAGGCATGGGGTTAAATTCCACTAGGTTAAAAAATATACGTTTCTTTAAATTTTTTTCTGTATTATATGTGAAATATATTTAAAGAAAATTAATAGGTATAATTAGTTATGTTGCTTGTTAATTTTTACTGTATATGTAGATTCTTTGCTCTATATTTAGGAGACGACGGACGGTTGTATTTGTTATAAGTTCTGCATTATACGTTTGCGTTTTTTTATTTACTTATTAAATACAACATTAAAATGTACCTTAAATTTTAGTATAGATATTATTTTTATAAAATTTTCCATTTTGTAAAATTTGAAAATTTGATACTTAATAATTTTTTAAACTATAATTATATATTAAAATAATTGGATTCCTAAATTTTATATATTAGTTAACTATACTTATTATTTATAATCAATATCGGTACAGTACCTACAGTAAATTCTGATTACCATCAGCTGATGCGGTACGTAGAATCGATACGGCATCGTTACAATACCGCTAAATACCGGGCTGCAGTCGGCCGATACCGTCATTCTATTTACGCTACGCCTCGCCACGCTGACCGCGCAACGACGGTCTATTTCTAGAATAGACATTCATTAATTTAACCTAGATCTAAACCTAAAAAAACCATTATTAATAAAAAAAACTAAATTAACAACAATACTTTGAAAATTTTATTTAAATTCGGTTACGTCACTATTGATTGGATTCGTGATATCGATTTTTCATTGACAATCGAAAGCGATAATCGCGGAAAATGTATTTTATTCGATACGTCGGAAAATCCTAGGGGAACGACAGTTATTCGGCGTCGGATAAACCCTTTTCTTCAGCGCGCGTGATACTAGGCTATCATCGGTTGTGAGGAGGTGTGTTGCAGCGAGGTGTGCGTGCGAGACAGACTTATGTGTGGAATGCTGGTTTTAGAGTGAGATGGCAATGTGAAGGTCAACTGATAGGTTGCACAGAGTATATTATTATAGAGATTTTTTTTTTTTGTTTGATTATTTTTATAGTTATAAGTAAAATGTTTTATTACTATTTATCTTTATATTGTGTATTTTGACACATATATCGCTTAATACATAAATAATTCTAAAAATATAACAAAGTAAAACAAATAGTTTGATGAGTAAATAAAATAATTATGTTGTTTTAATACAAATTATTTATATTAGAAAACTCATATTACAATCATCTTTTAAAAAATAATACAACAAGAAAAAAGGCGAAATACTAAAGCACTCTCTGACAACATTTACTCTGTGTAATTACAACTAACGACCAAGACAGCGCTATGCGTGCGAGCGGGAGCGGCAATAGAGCACGTGCTCTTATTGCGTAGCGTTCGCTCCTCGCGCGGCTGCCGCTCCGATACATCTCATTGTGGGAATTTTGTTTGTGGAGTTTACTTATTTTTTTATTGTTTTTTTTAATTTTCTTTACAAATTATGTATTTTATTAATGTTTTGTGCGGTGTTAAAATACGCTAATCAATACGTGTTGTCTGGAATTCTTGTAATAAGTTGAGAACGGAGTGTCTTGACACTAGGTTGTCTCTATCTAACCTGTTATACCTACGCGGGATACAGAGTGAAGCTGAAAAAGATATTCTGTTTTAGCTTCACGTGTGCATCCTGCACATAGCAGAGTAGGCAGAGAGAACTTAGTGGTAAGACACTCCGTTCCCCACATAACAATAATACCTACTTAGGTATTTTTCAATTTTCTTTACTTAGGAATACCTTATATTCTATATATAATTTATGTTTTGTTTGTTTCATAGATATAAGTATACTTTTGCAGTTAATTTCTTCGTTCTTTTTCACAATTTTTATATTATACAGCCATTAAAATATTTCTTATCAATAAAATATTCACTTATTCAGGTAATAAAATAAAATGGAAGAACGGAGTGCCTTAACACTGGGTTTTCTCTGCATTAATAATTAGCATCATTCATAAAATTCAATACGAAAATAAAAAAAGTAGGCAGGTACATTTTGAATGGAATCTCTAACAATTCGCAACGTTAAAAACAACTCGCTGTTTACATAACAATATTGTATCAGTTCGCAGAAACATTACAAGGCTTCATAAAGGAATGTTTTTAAAACAGATTTAGTTCCAGTAGGTAGTTTATCTAATACTGACTCATCGAGTTGAGTAATTTTACCTATTAATTTATTATTTGTGCTTTTATTTATATGGAAACTAGATTTTACCTGCGGCTTCACGTGTTTTGGCAAATGAAAATAAGTATCTGTATTCGTATATATAAACCACTCTCAACTTTAAGATGTTTAGAGCAATCTCGAGATGTCGTTTAAGTACTCTCTCTCTCGCTCTCAAGATCGATCTCAGTGTTGAGGGCTATTTCTATGCTATGGCTATGTATAAAACATGACACATTTTTAATGCGCGAGACAACTCTGACCGCAGGTACCTACATTGGTACCTACATCGAATTAGGTAAATTAACGTGATTAAGGCTCGTGTTTATAAAACGTTCTCAACTCTGAGATAAATATATAATTTATGAATGAAAACGGCATCTCAAGATCGTAATCCTCTAGAACGCCTATACTAAACAAACATACCTAGAATCTTTTAAAAAAATATTCGATTTTTTTTTCTTTTTGTCAAAATTATCCTAAACATCCTAATATAAAAGAAATAATATTTAGAAAATGATTAATATTAAAGGAATGTTGGATAAACAATTAACCGGACACATGCTCATATCGATCATTTCGATTTTTATATCGATATCTACAAATATTTACTTTAACTTTGGTTACAAGAAAAGTAAATCGATTTATCAAATTTATTGGCCACTTATCTATAAAATAATAGTTATGATACTGTTATCTGGTGCTCGACTGATTATTTAATCAAATTGACTTCTGTGAGTAGTTCATTAAGTAGGTATGTAGGTATGTTTACGGTGAGCGTGGGTTCAATTCCATCGAAGTAATTTTAAGTAATAATTGATAGATAAGTGGACTATTCTTCTTCTGATTCTTCATTCTCTTTTTTAATTTGAACCAGTTGTGCCTGAGATTATAGGGTTCAACTAAATCAACTCTTCAGCTTTATAATATTATAAGTACCTACCTAGTAGTTGGGTACAGACACTCTGTTCCCATTAAGCCACTTTTTCGTTGCCCACTATCCGACGAATTCGGGAGGCATTGCGTGTTGAGTGGCGCAACTCAGCACCGCGCTTTGCCTCGTTTGCCAGAGCGAGGAAATGAAAATATTAAGTGAATATTTATTGTTTCATTGAGTTTAAAAAATATTAGTATTGTATAATATCCATAGGTATTTCATTAATAATCACCTATTTCAGAAAGAACGACATCTTCTTTCTAAGTTAATATAATCGTCTTATAATCGTATAAGTACAATACTAACATTTATTATATGGGTTAGAAATTAAAAACCACTTTTTAAAAACCATTGAACAAACATAATTACTAACGTTTTGAATTCAAAACCATAAAATCAAGAATAAAGATAACCAAAGCATAATTTCCATTATTATCGAAATTAGTTTTAAATTGTTCAACTAAAAGAGATTTATCGACCGTTTAAAATAACGGAAAACATTTTTTAACTTACAATTGGGTTAGTCCGGAACTAAAACTGGTTTTATCACGTTCAAGCTCTCGAGTCTCGTACTATAATTACTGGTGACCCGAGAGTGTGGTGCAGCCAAGTTTTTTTTATTTAGGTAGGTACCTACTTGTTGCACTATTGAAATATTATGTTGTTTAGCGGAATACAACGCCGCGCTTTATCATTAAAGAAGAGATAAGAAATGTAAATAATTCTGTCGAGTGGGAATCGAACTTCCAACCGTTGCGGTTACAGTCAGAAGTTATGCCGCTGTGCCAAGACGACCTCATGGAATGCTTGCATTTTAAAGATAGTTTACTTATTTAAATAGATGCTTACAACTTAAATAAGTTGTAAGAAGCATACCTATAAGAATTTCGACGTAGTTTGATGGGAACGTATGTCTTAAATGTCAGCACGTATTGGACGGTGTCCAAGAAGCGTAGGTTGAAATTCTGCTATGTAAAAATTTTTATTCGTTGTCAAAAAAAAAAGGATTTTTCTTTACTACTTATATGTGGAATAACACTATAAAAATATAAAAAATAACCATTTTAGTATCTAAGTCAGTAAATGTTTATTTAAAGTTTTTATACTGTACACCTTTATACTACCTACTAGCGGCCCGCCCGCGACTTCGCCTGCGTGAACTACGTTATTATTAATTTCTGTCTCCATGAGTATCTATGTCCTATAAGTGAAGTCCATGCAAAATTTTAGATTCCTAGCACCGGTAGTTTCTGAGATTTCGTGATGAGTGAGTGACCTTTCGATTTTATATATATAGATGTAGGTATTCCTATGTGTACCTATATATCTTTTCTTATATATTATTTTGAGGCCAGTCGTGGCGCAGGGGCATAAGTATGTGACAGTGACTAAACGCTACCTGTTGAGTTACGCCACTCAACACACAATTCCTGTAGAATTCCTTATCACTACACTAAGTTCCTTCGTCCTACCCTGCTGTGTGCGGGATACAGCGTGAGACTGTTTTTTTTTTAATGTATAATTTTCATTTCAATTTATAGGGCGTTCGGGCGGTTTGTTTTCTCTATATACTCCGCTAGAACTGTTTTTATGAATAAGTGCAGTTTTTATGATACTTAACGAGATAGTCAAGAATTTACATACTTCTGAGAAAACACGTAGAAGACAGCGTGGGTGGCAGAAGTCAAATCCATGCTTTACGAAACAAGATTTTAGGAATACTTTGATATTCTAATAGGCACGTTCCCTCGAGATAGGATCAAACCCACAATCATGTAACCGCCTTTACTCTTAGGCTTCTGAGGAAATGAAATATTTAATATTTTCATTTCATTTCTGCTCTGGTGTCAAGGCATAGCGTGGTGTAATGATTTCCGCCACTCAAATCAAAGACTGCAGAATTCGGCGGAAAGTGGAGAAAGGAGTGTCGTAACTTCCTGGGGGTCACCTAGGTATGTACCTCCCTAAACATATTATTTAATATGTAAAATATTGTTAATGTTAGGTAGGAATCTATTTATTCAACAATCTCTACATTATGTCATCAATGCACCTACTAATTTTCAATCTATTCGTGCCTATTATTTGTAAAATACTGCATTTATCTCACAGATCAACTCACGACCTATGATATACCTAGATATCACGTTTTAAGGAAGGAAAACATTTAGAATTAACTTGAATTGACGTTAGGAAAGTCCTAATGCTTATGTTTGTGTCTATTTGAGGAAATATGTATTTTAGTAAGTACCTAAGTAGTATAAATGAAAGAATATTAGAGGTGCTAGGATGTTAGAATAAGCAATTTTTAGCATGTTAGAGTAATTGCGATTTGGACTATGATTATAATTTATAATTATTAATCTTTTATTATGAAGAGATTTTTATAACTTTTTATGTGTTTTTTTCATATTTAGAGGTTTTTCTATTGGTAAATCACTTGAAAAATTAGCTTTAAAACTTTATTAATAAATTAAGACATTGCCTTTGTTGTTTAGAGCTACATGTGTGTTTGAAGGTATACTATAATAAATTAAAATGCTTGAATAAAATATTATTATGTCCTATTTATTTAACTCCGTATTTTAAATAATTAAATATGTTGATTTGTTTTGTAATAACATTTGAAAAATATCCATATTTGTTGAATTTTCTTTTTAATATGTTTAAATAAAAATTATTTCCAATAAACCTATCGATATACATAATATAATCATTAATTACTAGAAATATAAACCGTTGAAAACAACCACATTGTCATTGCAGACGCAGCGCAGGCGGCCATGACGGTGGGCGTGGCCAACGTGCTGTGCGACGACCGCCCCGCCCCCCTCGCGTGGCCCACCCCCACCCCCGCGCCCCTCTGGCAGTACCCAGGTAACGTAACCTCCCACGGAGTGATGCTCGCCTGGTAACTGCGCGCCAAGTATTGCGAGGCGTTTTAGCGCTCGCTTACCGTTTCTCATATGATACAAACATCGGATAGATAGAAGACCTCCTAAACGGTTATGATGCTTTGGTGTTGTTGCAACCGAGTTTTGTGTATCGATTTTTTGGTTATCGATTTTTTTTTGATTGGTTGGTTAGCGTGGTGTACGGGCAGCGTTGGTGTTACGCTGCGTTTGTGGGTTCGATTCCCATGAGCGATTTGAGGAATGAATTATTTGTATTTCCTCGCTCTGGTGACCACGGCACAAAATGCGGCGTTGAGTTACGCTCAACACGTAATTTGACGTGAATTGTGAATGAGGTGAGGAGTTAACACTTAACACTAGTTTCTCTCTACCTACACTACTAAATGGGAATACCAAAATAAATTTGAGTTTCGCATACTTTAAATAGATTTTTTTTTGGTTTATCTTGTTTCTAACGGTAAAGACCTAAAAAGGATCAGTTGGGTTTTAGGTAGATACATATTTAAGGTTTTTTTTTTATTTTCATTTCTTTTTGTTTTGCTTTCAAAATTTGATTTTTTGAAATATTTCCTTAAATTACAAATAAAAAAGGATTTTAATAATTTAATTTTTATTTTTTAATATTTTTTAAAAGATTCATTTTTTTAAATTAAATTATAATGATTATAATTTCCGTCCTAAAAATGCCGTTACAGTTACACATTCAACAAAAATCAAGTTTACAGGACCACATTCCGTTGAGTCTTTAATTTGACCGATTATAAATGTAATCAGCCTGCTACCACTGTCGATCTAATTTATTTTTTATACAAAAACAAAACAGTCGGTTTCATAAATTTGCGGTATATTATTTAAAATACAATTTCATTATTTAAATATGATAATTATGTAATCCTTAAAATTAAAAATAAATAAAATTCATGTATAACTTCATTCCAAATGAAAATCCGTTACAGTTACACGTTCAGTTCCACAAATTTATAAAGTACAAAGTACTTTAAGTTTAGTTTCACATTCCGTTGCGTGTTCAATTTGACCGACTATAAATGATGTAATCAGCCTCCCACCACTGTCGGTCTAATTTGTTTTTTAAAAAAGCTTTTTTGGCCGACACTCGATCCCGTTTATTACGGCCACCGGTTTCTTTCAACGCTCTTATAATTTTATTTTTGTTTCGTAATGAACTAGCTTGCGCCTGTGGTTGTTTCGTCGACAAAGGATGTACTTTTTTTTATTTTCGCATAAATCTTTTGGTTATCTATTAAAGAAATTTGATAATGGCTCGTTAACTTTTTAATATATTATGGTCGTTTCTGTAAGGCATGTTGTTTTATTTTATTTTCTTTGTCTTTGTTAGGGTTTAGAAAAATGGTTATTGTATGAAAATATTTAAGAAGGTACATATATAAAATATTGTAAATATATACAAAAAAACCCATTCTAAAGACCTTTCATAACTTATAATATGTAAACAATCCACATGGGAAGATTAAAATCCTTTTATTGTCAATCCTAAGTCACAGTAAAGTGTATCACTGTCTCTGAAGTTTAGTTTCACTTTTAGATATTGCAGGTAGATTCAAAGATATTAAAGGATACGTTTTTGAACATACAATATCGTAAATTTATCAATTAAAGTCTATGAACTTTCTGTACCTATAGATTAAATACATTTTACGCAAACTGATCATTAAATACATAAACCTAATATTAGCTTCGACACAAACAAAAGAGATTAGACCCTGCTCAACTGGTCTTAAACAATAACCCATTAAACTGTAAAATATTTTGAAATCTATAACTTAACAAAAAGTTATTTTTTTATAATACCAAGATGTTTCTATCTATTGGTGTGTTCTTGTAACAGAATATGTTACTACTATATTGTATACACAGATAAAACGTAACCCGAAACTATTAGATCCAACCTGTGACCATCTAGTCAAATGTAAAACTGACTGACTGATTCCATCACCCGGCAAATCGCTTCCCACACGCCAGCGGAACTCGTGTCACTACCAACCCATAAATTATCCATCATCCGAAAAAACATGCAAAAAATAATCGTAAAAACTCATTTATCGATAACTCCACTCGACTTAAGTCCTGCCCTAAATTTTAAGTCCCACCTCCTAAGCTCCGCCTATACAACGTCTCAGCCAATCGGAGGCGAGCGTGTTCTAAAGGATGGATCTAATTAGTTACCGCCCCTTTCGTTTTTAGTGTTGTGAATTAGTTCTTTTGTTTGTTTTTTTTTGCCGGCGATTATAGTTAGTCTTTACACTTTACGGTTATGAATTTGACACCTCACGCGATATTATCGTGAAAAAGATTAAAAAAAATTAAACTGACTTAACACGTCAAATTGATAATCTGTATTCCATAATAATAGGGTGAATATTTAAGTAGATATATTTATTAATGTCCTTTGTTTATTTTATATTTTACTTTCCTTAATAAGGCTATAAATAAATATAAGTACTTTATAATAACCGATTATGGCGCATTTAAGTAAAAACTATTTTATTAATAACCAAGACAAAAAGGAATTATAAAAATATATTGAGTCGTTTTAAATAGAATATTTCATTTATTTTACTCTTGACTGTAAGCAAAAACAAAATTAATAATTGATAATAAAAATATAATGGCTATTAATATTCGATATATTTTTCTTTCCAATGATATATCCTAATCGACATTCAACTAATAACATGGTGCTAATTGACAAAACGTGACTAAACTACTAAAACGTAAACAATTCCTTAATCTGTTTAACTTATTTAAGTTAATTAACACGAAAATCTCGTTAATTGGCTTAAATAAGGACTTACCTTCTAATCGTTGGCTAGACATTTTTGGTGACTCAATTTAGTGTAAATTTAGCAAAAAATACCTACATATGTGTAAGATTATGTGGTCATGAGGTTGTCGTGGCACAGAGGCACAAGGTAGGACTGTAACGCGACGTTTGTGGGTTCGATCCCCATTGGAGGGCATGAGTTATTCTTTTTTAATATTTTCTTTTCTTCGCCCTGGCACCAAAGAAAAAACCCGGAGTTGTTCCGCCACTCAACACACGCAATGTGTGTTGAATGGCGTGAATAAATAACTGAAATATAGATGCCAATTATATCATTGGTAGGTAATATTAGCTTATAAGTATAATCGATATGGTAACCGACCTAATTTTTATTTTTTATCTTCCATGTACAGAATCGACTTTTCTATCATTTTATTATACAAAATCCATTTTTAAGCTTCCTTTAAATAAAACATTTAGGTAATATTTTCTTGTTTTCGCTTTGGTGTCGAGACAAAGCGCGGCGTTGAGTTCTGCCACTACGTTTTGTTACTGTAATTCGGCGGTAAGTGGGGAGCAGACTGTAAAGATTCCTTGTAAATTATCAGTTATTGAGTAATAGGTAGATAATATTTCGTTTGTTTTGTTAAATTTTAATAACTGATCGAATATTAGGGATAGGTATAGGTATTTAAGAAACTATTAAATTTAAGGAACTGAAATAAACTTAATGTTGCCAGAATTACTAAATGCACCTTAAATATTCTGAAAACGCTTTTTGACATTTCTTGTATCAACAATAACATTTATTCATTTCAAACATACCAACCGTCATTCCTTACGAAATTCCATTCCTTACAAAAAAAAATATTCGATAATATTTAAATAGAATCAAAACAAAGAGGACATAAATAATTTATCAAAGAAAACAATCGTTTACAAAAATCGATTTGTATGCGATGCGTCATCCCTTTTAATTCTAATTCGGTAGATTAAAGAGGCGATTCCGGATCCTCTCTATTATACACCCGTCTCAGTCTTTCATTTACAAATTACATATTGCTATCTCACTCTAACATAGGGACGCGAATGGAATACGTCAAAACGATTATCGTATTTCGTTTCGTTTTCACGCCTTGATGATTTTTTTCGATGTTTGAGCACATGTGGTTGATTGTTTTGTTAAGAGAAATAATTGGTATGTTAGTATAAGGTTGGGGCCAATTAATTATATATTGCGTTAACTATTGTATGAGCAATTGACCCTAGGAGTGGGTAGGACCTGCATTTAGGTAGGTAGGGGCATAGGTAGTTATTGGATAAAATGATTTAGAGTTTAAATATAGGTTTATTCTTAATAGTATCTACCTACCTAGGTTATATCTATTTCAGTACGTTTTTAGAGAGAGTTGAGTATATATACGTGTTGAGTGGCGGAACACTACGCCGCTCTTTATCTACTAGGTTGGGGCAATGAAAATAGTAATTAAATATATTTATTATAATTGCTCCGAGTACGGATCGAACTCACAACTATTGCGTTTGCAGTCGAACGCAGACCCACTACCACTTTCGCGCACGACTGTAAACGCGACGATTGTGGGTTCGATTCCCAAAGCAAGAATGAAATTTATTTTCATTTCCTCGCTCTGGCAACGAGGTAAAACGCGCCTTATTGGAGAACGCAGCGTTTAACACTAGATTCCCTCCTCCTTTTCCCTTCAGCTTCCCTCAAGCTGAAAGAGTAAACAAAAGTACAAAGGTATTGAGTTTGGCTTTAGCTGAAAAAGATGAAAATCAACAATCTAACCTACCTAATATGACAGCCCACCTTGAACTGAATATAAACTTTGAAAGATGTCAACAAGAAACTGACCTACCTGTAATACAGTTGTAGTTTGTTTATCTTAAGGAGAGGCAGATTTCTATTAATGTACCTATAATGTTTTAATTAGTAGATTACAAATAAATAATACAATTTTATTATTTTTTTGTATATACCTGTACCTACAGAAAAATGTGAAGAATGTCTTATCATTACTTGTGGGAATAAAAACAAAGATGTAAGGATCTTATTTTTTATTCCCACAAGTATTTTAGCATGCTCGCCGCCGGAAGTGCTTACGATGAATACAAATCGGAATTACCTTTACGAGTAGATAGTAAGAATGCTATGCAGGTATCTTATTATAAACCAGTTTATAAAAAAAATAATGCTTTCAATTAAATAACATTACATTTTTTCCCGCAGATAAGGATTGGCAGAGAGAAACTAGTGTTAAGTGGTTCCGTTCTCCGCTTTTGACTTTTTGAGTGTCGTAAAAAAAATAATCGAATAATTAAGAGAAATTATAGAATAGATATGTTCGTTATTTATTAGATACATAAAGTTGTATGAAAATGAAATATTATTATTAGTTATTACATTGCAGAATGATGTTTTTAGGTCAAACAAATTGTTATTTTGTTGTGGTATAAAGCGTTGATTTTAATTACTGTCTTCATTTTTTTAACATGAAATAATTTCTTTCTCTTCAGCCCAAGTATCAATGGAAAGCATGATGGTGGGCGGCGTAGGGTCAGTCGGGGTCGGATCAGTCGGCAGCGGGGTCTCTTCCGGTTACCAGGTGGTACGAGAACCAGCGTCGGGGACAATACTCTTGTTGCCCACACCAGAGTTACCACACGCGCTCGTCTGGGGAGGAGTTCCTTACCCTTCTGCTCCTTTACTTTTACCACCTGCTCCCCATCCCTCTCATCATCTGCAATTGCTACCAGGTGACCTTCTAGCGTCTACTGCTACATTGCAACATACACACACGCATTCAACACGACTTGTAACATTAGCTCCCGCGCCACCGCAGCCCCATCCACAGCATACAATAGACAAAAGGAAGCCAATTATGCAACCTATGATGCCACCAATCATCCCACCACACACTCTCATTAAAATAGAACCTGGACAGCAAGAAAAACCGCCAACTTTTGCCCCGGAACCAGTGCCGCAGCCGATTTTAACAACACATTTGTATTATCAATCGGATTTTGCTGAACAAGCGTGTCGAAGTCAAGCTACGTCACCCGCTACACCTCCTACACCACCCCCAGAGGCACCTGAAGTACCAGCCCATAGGGATGCGTCAAATCAAACTGATCATATTGACGATGACGATGATTCTCCAAATCATGCGGATGAGGATGAACGTGACGTAGCTTGTGTTGGGGTTGCACATTCACCAGAGGATCATAATGTTATGCAAATTCAAACTTTACACGCCCCCCCTATAGATAGCGCTGAAGATTCTTCGTCAGAAGGTCTTGCTGCTTCTTCAGTGGCAGTAGAAAAAGCGATTGATGCAATTGAAAGAGATGAAACTATAGAAAACTCTAGTGGGGGATCGCATGAGTTAGTTATAGATACAATACGACCTTCAACTCCACCACCATCAATACCTCAACCACAAACAAGACCACTAGACTGTAGTGGATTAGAATTATTATCGAATTTGAGTATTGAATTCGAAAGAACAACGCCTGGTAACAATATGCCCAGCATGCCCACCTTAGAGACTACACCGTTAACAATTGACACGAGGACGGGTACGAAATTGAGTATAATGAAAACATCGCCTAAATCGCCACCACGCGCCGAAGTAGATGCTATGAATGACCAAGGACAATCAATTGACAGACTCAGTTTATTATGTGCTTTAGCTGAACAAAGGATCTTGGAGGAAGTGAAAGAAGTGCCACTAGTAAATGTACCTTCAACGTCACGGCCGCTTATTAAGACTGAACCACTTCTCAGTCCTACAGAAATAGAAAGAGATATTACTGAACCGAAAAAAGAAAGGCGAAATAGAGAGGATTCCTCTAGTGAAAGGAGAAGAAAAAGAAGTCGCGATAGAGAAGAACGCTTACGTCACAAATTAGAGAAAATGAGGCGACACAAACGTGAAAGAAAAGATGAAGAAGGAGAAGGTGGTGAATTGGAAGCAAGCTTACGTCGTGTAACGGCGTGCTCTTGTGGTGCCGCAAATTGTACACATTCGTCTACAGTCACCTCCGCGCAGGCTCTTGTTAATGCTATCGAAAAAGATATGCGAGAACGTTTACAAGACTTAGAAAGACAGTGTGACGCAAAAAGAGCACAATTGAATGCTTTAACGCCACCATTGCCAGTTTTGTCTGCACCGTCAACTCCATGCACTCCTGCTCTCTCTCCAGATTCAGATAGAGGATCATCGAAGAAACGTAAAGTTGGGCGACCGAGAAAAGTATCAAGCCCTGATTCTACTGAAACAATCGTAGCTAAAAAACCTAAGTCTAAAAGTAGACTTGTTGGTTACTTGTTAGCAAAGGGTAAATTAAAGGGTAACATTTTGTACTCAAAAGGAGAACCGTCCCGAGATGATATAAATAGAACAAGTAAAGTTCGCCCTAAATTGAAAGCTGAACCGATTGTAAAGATGTATTCTGAGGAAGAAGAACAAGAATGGGGCCTTAATAGATCAGCTAGTTCTTCAATGGAAAGTCTTAATGAGGTTCGTCAGAAAAATAGGGAAAAAGTAGACCGCCTAGCAAGGAAACATTCGAGAGACGATCTCTCAGAAATAGAATTGGCAATAAGACGTGCTAGCGCGTCTAGTGATAGCGACAAGGAAAGACGTCGTGCGAAAAAGAGGCGGAAGAGCACAAAATCAAAGGAAAGAAACGACGAAGAAGCAAAGGAGACTTCATCTGAGGCTCTACAACAACCCCAAGTTATTTCAAAATGCACGCTAACAGAGGATAAATTGGATTTATCGCCTCGAGTGCTGACAGCGAGGGGTGGGTTATTCTACGCGGGGAAACTAAGTGCAGTGCAAGCACCAGATGTGTACGCTATAACGTTGGATGGAGAAAGGGGAAACAAACCTCATATACTGTCGAGAGAGGAAACTTTGAAAGATGCGGTGAGTTTTATTTTCACATTTGATATATGATGCTTATTTAAATTTATATTTAGAAGCTATTTTGAATCAAATGGGTAACACTGACCAAATAAAACCAATTTCACCTATAAAATTGTGAATACATACAGCTACATAAATGATTTTCTGGGTAGGCAGAGGAAATCTAGTGTTAAGACACTTCGTTCCCTACTTTTCACTCAATTTTCGAAACATGGTGCGTTGAAATTGAACTTACCATCATAGTACCTTAGTTTGTACCTTCGTCAATGTAGTCAGACGATTTTTCACTGCGCCACAATAACCTCGAATCAACGTTAATCCTCATATTTTATCAGATATTAGAAGTGAGTCCGACATCAGTAACCGAATTACCTTCGGGCACACGAGTATGCGCATACTGGTCCCAGCAGTACCGCTGCTTGTACCCCGGAACTGTGGCCGTATCTTCTCCAGACCCTCATGATGATAAGTTTGTGGCTGTGGAGTTTGATGACGGTGACTCTGGAAGAATAGCCATCGAGGATATTAGATTTTTGGAACCTAATTACCCCGTTGTAGGTAAGTGTATTATTAAATCAATTGGTATCGTATAGTTTGTACCATAGGTAAATTATAATATTTATGTCTAAAATATCTTATACAATGTTTGACAAAAATGTCGCGATACTATATATTATAAAACAAAATTTAAGTACTTATTTTAATGTCAATGATATTTAGATTCTTATTGTTTTTTTCTTTGGCGTTACAGAATACGAAAACACATTGTTCACACTTGGTAAAAGAAGACGGAATACAAGTATGACAGAAGAGAAGAAAACCGCCTCATCTAGCGGCAATGAACAAAAAACAGATGTACAACCGATGGACACACAGACACTTAATGAAGAAGACAGGCATAGAGATCGAAAGAAGCTTAAGAAGCTCAGAAAAGAGAAATTAAGACGTTTAACAAGTGAAGATGATCCAACATTAATGGAATACGTGAAAAAGAAGAAAAAGAAACACAAGTGTTGCGAAGAACATTGTAAACACAGGAAACATCACAAGAAACACCACAGAAAACACAAAAAACGACATTCGAGCTGCAAAGAGCATTCATCATCATCAGGCGATGATCACAGACAGAAATCATCATCTGATTATATCGATTCAAATAAATCTAATGAAGATTCAGTCGATTCTAATGATAGGTTGTCAACTTTGATAGCAGTTGAGAAGTCTCCAGAGGAGAAAATGAAGACTGTTATCAAAAAGGCAGTGTTATCTAAGAAGAGTTTGGTGAAAAATGCAGTTTTGGACTTTAGTAATATAGGCAAGATTACTTTAAAGAGTGAAACGGAATGTAAAGACAATTTGAAAGACAGTGGCATTGGATTAGAAGTAGATGGTCCTTCTACGTCAGTAGCTCCTGAAGTATCTAAGAAGGTAAAAGACGAATTTGTTATTTTTTTAAGTGGAAACTAGATTTTAAAAACTGTTAGTGACTTGTATTTCATGTGAAAATATTCACAATACTAGTTAATAAATTTAAGTACAAAATTGGGGCCAGTCGTAGCGCAGGGGCATAAAGTGTGACTGTAAACGCGACTGGTTGTGGGTTCGATTTCCAACTCGAGGAAATGAAATATTTATATAAATTGATATTTCCATTTCTTCGCTCTGGTGTCGAGGCAAAGCACGGCGTTGAGTTCTTCCACTCAATATGCAATGCTTCCAGAATTCGGCGGAAAGTGGGGAACGGAGTGTCGTAATTCTAGATTCCCTCTATCTATCCTGCTGAGTGCGGGATACAGCGTAAAGCTGATTAATGATTTTAAGTACAAAATTTTTATCTCAAGGTTTCAAATTTAAAACAAACATTATATAGACATAGGACAATACTATCAACACGTAACTTTAACACACAAAATCCCAAATTTCCAGAAAACTAAAAAGCGCACAGTGTCTTCAACATCATCTGACGGCAATGCGGGCGTCAGCAAGATGGCGGCGTTCCTCCCCGGCGGCGCGCTGTGGCGGTGGCGTGGACCGGCATACAGGCGGACCGCGAGACCGAGGCACAGGAAGCTGTTCTATAGAGCCATACAGCGAGGGGAGGAGGTGTTGAATGTAAGTTGTACATTGTGTTATGTTGGCCTCGTGCTTTTGTGTTAAAAGATATATATTTTTTTTATGCATGCTATTTTCATACATGTCCTGAATATAGTTACTCGATGATACTAGTGTCGAATTGATATATTCGTACCACGACTAATAAGTAATTAGACTAGAAAACCTAAAAACGTTTAACCCGTCTCTGCTGCAGGTGGGCGAGGCGGCAGTGTTCCTGTCGACGGGTCGCGCGGACCGCCCCTACATCGGGCGCATCGCGGCGCTGTGGGAGGCGCGCGGCGCAATGGCAGTGCGCGTGCATTGGTTCTACCACCCCGAGGAGACCGCCGGCTGCGAGGCGCTGCAGTATCCGGTTAGTTTAGTTATACAATTGGTTTCTTGTGTCAAATTTTTGAGACTTATTTTACAAACATAATGAAGCATTATTTCAATTTGTATAATATCTTGCCATGTAATTACTTCAATTTTCAAACTTATTATTATTTTATTTACATATACTAAAACATATTTTACATCTATTCCAGGGCGGTCTCTTCGAATCACCGCACACAGATGAAAACGACGTGCAAACAATATCCCACAAGTGTGAAGTGTTACCACTCGCTCAGTACAAGGAGCGCATGGGCGACGATCCGGTCAAGTACAGCACTGTGTACGACAATAATGACGTTTACTACCTTGCGGGTCATTATGACCCCACGCAGCAAGCTTTGAGAATGGAACCGGATATACCTTTCGCGAAAACGGGTTAAACGAAAATTTTATTTCAGTTTTAATGAAGTTTCTCCTTGTCTTTTCATAAGGATATGCGATCTACGTTATAGTTTGACACGAAGATCCAAGGAAATTCATAAACTACGTGTTTTATTTGAAGGACATGAAAACCATGACATTTTCGACCACAGTTCGAACGAAGTTTACATTTCGAACAGAAATAGACGGAAATTTAATTTTCGAACAGAAATAGACGGAAATTTAATTTTCGAACAGAACTAGGAAGAAATTTCAAAACCGAAAGGAAGTAGACAGAAATTTCATACAAGACAAAACATCTCGTACTATTTCAGAAAACCATCTAAATTAAATAAAAGTAGTATTTCTGGTTAAAGTTCATATGAATTTGGCTTAATTGTTCTATGTGCCTGTAACTTCCCAAAGTAGTTTTGTCAAGCTATGATAATCATAATACCTACACAAAAGTTCCCTTTTGCTTAGTAACTGAAAGAAATACACAAACACGCCTTCTATGCAATTATAAAGTCCTGGTACATAGAACGAAAACAAAACAGGCAGGTCCTGCATACACTTATTTAATTTACTAAAAATACTTCTTATAAAATCATGTTATCCTGGTACTTATAACATTTAAGGTCATTTGTTTTGTTATTTATGCAAGAGCGTCGATTATCCGAAAAGACCGGGGGAACATGAGTTGTTCGGAATATGTTTATTTTTGCATAATCCGAAATAAAACTATTTTTCCAACACTGATATCTGATCTGATTGTATCCTATATATATATTAAAACAATCATAAAATTTCGTTTATATGTTAGATGGGATTCATTCGGATAAACGGTTGTTCGATTAATCGACGTTGTACTGTACATCTCTTGTATGGAGATGCTATCCTGGTACTTTACTGTGAACGCATAACGCGTGTATGATGTAACACGTCTGTGCAAAAATGGAGTAACAAACAAAATAATTTTATTAAAGTATAAGAATATCGATACAAAATGATTGAAGGTTAAGTAATCGATAAAAAAATAGTTAAGATGTCGACCAAAATGCTAAGATATCGATACATTTAAATGCTATTAATTATGTTTAATAATTAATTATATATAAAATTTGGTTATTACAAAATGTTTGTTATATGAAAATGATCATTTTAGGCACCCCCTGTTCGTAAGAGTAATAAATAATAGCAATATAAGTCTTTTTTAAAAATTTTATAGTAATAATATAAATGTAAAAAAAAGACAGACTTCGAACACATTGTCTTTGATAATAATTGAGTTAACATCTAGAATACAGTTTTTCTATTACTATTTCTACAAATATTAATATATATACAATCTTCAACACATATATTTAAAAAAATCAATTAAAACCCTTTTTATTAATGAAATAATAGTTACGCCACTTTTGCATCGACAATTACATTAACAGCAAAATACTTGTTATACCTCCTACAGAGGTATACTGTACCGATGTTGAATGTACTAAACATTGCGTGGTTATTGTTCTAATTTATTTTATCTGTCAAATTTTGAGTTTGATAGTTTTTCTTTTTAAAAATTAACTGGAAGCAAAGACATGAAGGCAAAAATCCAAAACAATTTTGCCATCTCTAAATGCGCATTCTATATTTAAAATAAATTTAAGCAATGACATTTAAAAAGGAAAGAACATTTGTAATGCTGTAGTGCAATGAAACGATTTTGGTCGTTGATATTTTAATATTTTTCTTTTGATATACATATTTATACGACTTTTAGTGTACAAATAAGAGAATCCCTATCTTGTAATAAAGACATTTTGTATTTTAAGGAAGGGGGGTGTTATATTTAATTATAGTGGTTTAAATCATTCGCAATATCGATGTTAGGTGCAGTAGATTCTTTAATGTAGCATTCAATCACTATACAGGTCTTAAAGTACAACATAGTTGAGGCTCAACGGCGACAATTTCACAATATTTCGATTTTCGAAGCAAACGTAAGTGTTAAAGTTACCTTGTTACGTTTTAGCGGTGTCCTTTTTGGAATGTTACGTTTTTTACCCGATTTTTTGGACGGGGGGCCGAGTTGGTGTTGTGTAGGAGTCGAGGTAAGGTGATATGTGATTTATTTTTTTATACTTGTAACGCTATAATCTCAGTGTATAGGTAGTTGTATGTCTAATGTATAATTTAATTTAGATTTCTATGTATACTTTTGTAGTTCTTCATATATAGTATCTAAAATGCAATACTATTTCAGCTAGTCCCTTATTTCGTTCAAAATTAACCAGTGATGATATTAGTCATATTTTCAATGTTTTCACAATTAAACATGAAGCGTGAAATTATATAAAATTTTCGAAACTGTTTGTTATAAATATTATTGTTTCTTTATATTTTTTACATATTTTTGATTGGTTGATAATATTATGTTATTTGATGTATACCTTATATCGAAATGGTGCTAGAAGCTTGATACTGTTCGTATAATTTCGCTATAGTTAAGATTTGTAAATAGTTACATTTCCAATATAGAAAGAAGCTGTCGGGATACATTAAATAGATATTCATTTAAAATTTCGCTTGGTCTAACGTTGCCATTGTTTTTTTACTCTTATAATAATGTACATTATAAATCCATTTGTATTATTTCTACAGGGTATGATCGATGCCCACTTTTTATCCTTTTTTATTCATATCGAATGTTTATTGAAGGGACTGAAAAGACAGGGATATAGCTAGGTCGACCAAGGATAGGAATGTAGATAGGTTTTGTACGAAGTGGCCAAACAGTTTATATAAATAAAAAAATGTTAAAAAATTGCCCTTACGTCAGAAGCTCTTCTCACGAATGAAGTTACGTCCTGATTTTTTATATGAATTGAAAAATATTTACTTAATTTAATAATTAATTATGATATATAATGATGGATGTAAAAATAAAAAGAATAGTTTACTCTCTAAGCTCTTTTTCATATGAAACAATTAAATAATTATGAAGGTTTAAATAGTAATAACAGTTGCAGTTGTCTTTTCTTTAATAGATTTAAATGACGATATATTAAACGTTACAGACTCACTCTATAATCTATTGTATTTTTCAGTTTTATACAGAATATTAAAAACACTGTCTTCTTCCATTGAAAATAAATAAAAAAAAGAAAAGTAAAATAATAAAATAATGTGGAATTCGTAGAGTTTAGCGAACATTTACTTATCTAGTTTGTTGTAATTTACTCTAGTTTCTATTTAAGTTGATAATAAGTTTGTAGAAATAAGATTACATATTATTTTACATATGAAATATATATATTATTAAACGAATAATCGAAAAAAAAAAACAATATATTGGCGAGAAAAACAAAAAAATTCGAATTTGGATAATAAATAATCAGAGTAAGTGGTATTTTTATATAATGACGAATAATGATTTTAATTTAACAAAAAAATGTATAAAATAAGTACAAATTCGTTGAATGCGAGTCTTAACTCGGCCCTGTGAGTGTATACTAACAATCGAAGGTATAATTCATCAAAATTAAAGCAAAATTATCGGCAATCGACATGTAAGAAATAATTTCTTCTGCCGAATATGCTTTTTTTAATGAATTATTCCTAACAACCTTAGAGTAAAAAGGGAAAGCCATAAAATAATTATTAGATTTAAAGAATAATAATATATCAGCATTGATAAATATAAAGATTATAAATACGCTTAAATAAAATATTTTTGGCTGAATTTTGTGTTTTATTTATTGAAAAAAATCACAATAATTAAATACACCCATTAATAATATTATCGTAAAGCAGTCGAAGAATTAAACATAATAAATAACCTAAATAATATCTTAATCATACTTTTTTATATTAGGAACTTTAGCTTAAGCAATATCAAGGTTATTTTACAAAATAAACGTCATTTATATTAATTATCATAATCATAACATTTTATTTATATTTGTATCTATACTTATTATTTCTTAAAAATTAAACATTAAGAGCCATTTAAAATTAATTATAATTAACTTAAAATAATAAACATATAACTACAAGTGGCGGTCAACAAAGAATTTCTCGTTTCCCGTTACTTATTATTTCATAAGTATCATCATCTATAATTTTGTACACATCTTGTCTGTAATTCTGTAAGTTGTGAAGGAAACGGATAGAGCTTTCTTCTCTTATTTTAGTTATGACAGATGGCAAATTTTTCGTATTCGCTTCAACTGCAAGGGATGCGTAGTATTTTTCCTGTAAATAAAATAAAAAAGAAATGAGCTTCTCAGTACATGTAAGCATGATATGTTCAGAAAGTTTTGACTTACTAATAAAGAAGGATTAATCGATTTCATATGTATGAACTCAAGCTGTCGATTTATTATTCTTAAGAGATACTAAATTTCTTAAAGTATACAAATATTTCTTTATTTTCCCTTCCTTTTTGCTTGTTTTTTTGCTTGTCTTGTCTTTTTGCTTGTTTTAAGCCACCACAAGAAATAACGCACATATTTGTATAAACAAATGATAATGAAATTTTTTTTTTTATGAGTCATTTATAAATAATATTATAAAATTACAATCAAACAAACCGTTGTTAAGTCAATATTTCTATCAAGGCTTCTTTTACGATAACCTTAATACGACAAAACGGCCTCCTTTTCAATACAAACAACTATTTATCGATGCATATAATAAAAATGTAACTGACTGACGTCTGTAAGCATATAGAAGATATATGAGAAAAACGATTATTAAGGGAATTTATGAAAAAGAAATATATATAAATTTTATATTTATTAATTTGTGTGGTCGTGCACATTAACCTCAGAAACGGCTTAACCGATTACAATGTAGTTTTCAACTTTATATTGACTTAGTTTGGTAAACTGCCCTTAATATTTAGTGTTTATTTTATTTAATCAGTACATAAATAAAACAATATAAATTAACTTTCCCACGCAGACAAAGTCGCAAGCACAGCTATTATGAATAATTTACTTTATCATTTAATATTATTCCAATACTAGTCACGTTCTTCAAGTGAAAGGATCAAGACGTTGCGATCGTTGTATTGAACGAGACAACCAGCTCCTACTGTGTAATGAACTCCTGGTACTTTGGTAAATAAATAAAATATATATTTATGATTTAATTGGGTTATGTGACATTTGAAATAAAATATATTTGTTGTCTGTGGTTTTATTTTTAAAAAGTTTCTATTTTGTACTTATTCATGAAAAAAAAAAGACTAATTTTTAGCATTCGTTTTTAAAAGTAAATGTGGGCGAAAATTATATTAGAATTATCTACTTATATATAAAAATTAAATTGAAGTATCTGTTGTCTGTGATTTCAAAATAAGCGAGTTTTCAAATTCATTTTCTTAGATAGAATTAGATAAATACTATAAATAAACGAATGATTACAACATTTTTAATCATTTGTTATTTTTTAACCGACTTTTGTAAGAAAAGGTTATCAATTCGATTGTATTTTTTATAGGCTTAGATTAGCCCTTCCAAAAGTTAACAGTCGCACTTTAGTGCTAAAGGTGGTATGTTGGTGGGCTTTTTTCTTATAATGAACAGAAATTATAAAAATTGAGATTTCAACTTTCAGCTACCTAAACAATTATTATTTGGCAAGATACAAATTGAATCAGCGGCCAGTCGTGGTGCAGGAGTACCTACGAACGTGCGATAATACGCGCGACGAGTTGTGGGTTCGATTCCCACTCGATTAAATGAAATATTTAATACTTTCATTTTCTGGCTATGGTAACGTGGCAAAGCGCTGCGTTGAGCCTCGCTATTAAACGCACAATGTGGCCAGATTTCGGCGGAAAGTGGTGAACAGAACAGTGTAAGTGGGTACGGAGTGTCCTAGCACTAAGTTTAAAAGTTCTTTCTGCCTACCTTGCCATGTACCGATGAAATTGAGGCAAGAGAAGCGTGTATGAGAAGGTTTCCTATACAAATAGATGAGGCAAAAAGGTTGGATTACGATATAGAAATTTTAAAAAATTACCTTGCCATCTACGGAATACAGCATAAAGCTAACAAATAGAATTATTATATAATTTGTAGTAACTAGTGGTGTAGTATACAATATATAATAAATAAATAACAATATATTTTCCACTATATATGATATATGACATACATATGACACATTCCAAAGCGTCGTTATTAGAGATTTCTATTCGAGCCGGGTGGTTCCTGAGTTTAGCGCGTTCAACCAAACAAAATCTACAGCTTCATAATAATAAGTATAATTGTTTTTTTTGCTTACATTTTATTTATTCAAATACTTAATTAAAATAAAAGTTGATTAAAACTTGTTTATAATATTTAAAATTATGTAGAATTTTATATTTATTTAATTGCTTTTATTATTTTATTTATTTATTTAATTGTTGGTTAATTTTAAGACATTTTTATTTCAATGTATTCATGATTAAATAAAAAAAAATAGTTTAAAAGAGATGTTTTTACTTGTTTTATTTTTTGTTCATAAAGATAGATATATTATCTTTATGTCTGAATGCAGACAATAAAAAAGAAGAAGAAATAGCAGAAAAATAAAATTTTACTATAGTAAAAAATCAATTAGTATCTTAATTTAATATTACTTTTTGGTTAATATTAATACATTTAGTATTTTAGCTTTTATAACGTATGAACACAAAGTTGTATAATCGTAAGCTAAACATCTGAAAAAGCTTTATATTTTCAAACCGAAGGCCGATAACACACAAAGCTCTTATCATCGACTAAAGAATACACATCGTATCTAAAACCCGCGATGTCGTCCAGGAACTTCTGGCTGGAGTGATTGTGGATGGTCGTGAAGACGGCGGGTAACGCCTCCGCGCCGCTCTCGAGGGCGAGCGATACATAATATCCTGCCTTTTGGTCGATGGGAGTTAATATTAGTGGACAAAGCTATTTAAAATTCATTCGCAAGCATATTTAAATAGTACTAATCTATACAAGTAATAAAATTGTATAATTATTGGAGGCATTTATCACCGCGATAGATCCCAAAATCCCATCCGAATAACTTATAAAATTTTTGTCTGTGCCTTTGTACACTATTTTTCTAAGTTAAGTTTCTATAAAAAAATCGTTTGGCCTAGTCGAAAGTTGTGAGATAGCAAATATAAAAAAATACAATCGAATTGAGAACCTCCTCCTTATAAAGAAAAGTCGGTTAAAAAGTCGTCTGACATTACAAAACCTTGGATTAAAACGCGACATGGGAAACACTGCAATTTTTCTATCACGCTATATAAGGGTTAATTAATTCTAACTATCCATTACGAGTCGAGTAATGGTCATGAAACGTCAACAGAATGTAGAAATTGTTTTTAAAAACATGTTTTACTTCGAACTAATGTGTCGTTTATGAGATATCTGTAACATATAACCTGTCTATATCTATGTTTATACGTATTTAGTTTTTTTTTATAATGGTACGTTGTTGCCAGCAAAGGTAGCTGATTTTAAATCGAATTTGAAATTTAATTTATATTCTATACATTTTTTTTTTTATAATATAAATAATCATATATATTTTTTTATTTAACAATAAATATTTTTCTAATGGATTTAAGAAAAAATAATTTATAATTTAATTACTCGTGTAGTCAGGCAGAAAGAACTTAGTGTCAAAACATTCCGTTCTCCAGCTTTCACTCGACTTTGTATGCCATAGCATAGTGGGAATAGGTAATAACTGTAAGTGCGATGATCGTGGGATCGGCTGGATGGATACAGCGTGAAGCTATAATCTTTTTTTTTTAAATAAATACCTGATCTGGCCCCATCATATGTGCTTGTCGTTTGGTATAGCCGCGAGCTGCACGATCTCGTTTCTCTTCTTCCCAGTTCTGCATCATTTCTTCAGATGACGGTAGTTTGAAGGTACCGTTTATAGATCGCACGTAGTACCGTACCTGTATAATGGGTAAAATACAATAGGTACTATCTTTTATTCGCGGCTTCGCCTGCTTAGTCAGGTGGAAATGATAACGTTATCTAGTAGCTATAGGCTATAGCCGCACACATATGCGAACCAGAGGGAGCGAAGTAACGAAAATAATAATAAATAATTATTCATTCCTCCGAGAAGGAATGGAATCCACAACCACCGCGTTTACTGCCACTTGTCCTCGGCCTCAATAGTATAACTACTAGCGCATTTTTTTCTTATTAATAAAAAAAAAATCTATAGGTAAAATTTATAATTTATACCTGTAAATCAAACATTGAGAACGCGCACACGTAGTACGGAACCCCAACAAAACACATCGAGGGGTGCTGTATATTGACGAGATGCTTGTACAGGGGCTCCACGCAGTTATCTTCTACCACGATATCACAGGAGTCGTGGAGGAACGGGAAGTTGTAGAGGTAGCCTGGGGACATTTAGAAAAATTCATTCATAGGAGAAATTAAAATTGAAAAAAAAACAGCCTAAATTAGTGTTTCATTTCTTTATTTTTAGTTTCACATTGCATCCCGTTTAGAAGATTTACTTACCAGTACAAAGAAAAACAACATCTACATCCTCCTCGCTGCCATCTTTAAACACAGCGGTGAGACCATCTAACTTCATCACATCTGGTTTCTGAACCAAGTTGTTAGGGAACACAGATTTAGGCTGTTCCTTCAGATGATGACTGAGGATGACTTTCTGGGTGACGGAGGTGATTTCTAAAGCTATGTCCATCCCTGAAGGTCCAGCTCCGATCACGAGGACGCGTTTGTTTGTGAAGATCGATGGTACTCTGTAGTCGTGGCTGTGCATTACATCGCCTGTAAAATTGTTTATATTTTAATAATGCCCAATGAATTAAAGATATTAATTATATCATTTAGGTATTATATTTTTACACAAAATTTTAGTGTATTTGGAATTTTAACAACCCATACATGTCAAATGTTATATTTTTTATTTTTTACGTCATATCAATATAATTAATTCAAAGATATTATAGGTATTTAAGGAACAAACTGTTTTATTAAAATTTAGTACAATAAAAAAAATATCATATACCGAAAGGGTGGAACAGACCTCATTAGCGTTTGTAAATTCTTATAAGCTTAAAAAAAAAAAAAAAAAAAAAAACGATTTAAACCAACCTTTAAACTCCTTCAATCCCGGTATATTAGGTATGAATGGAGTATTATAATGGCCGTTACATACGAACACATAGTCGTATTCCTTAGTAGTGGACACGCCAGTTGCTACATCCTTGGCCGTCACGTCCCACAGCTCACGAGTCAATCCTTGTTTCGGTATTATTTGTTGAACATGGTGTTTGAACTGTAAAAACAAAAGGTTTTAAGTAAACAAATAAGCCAGTCGTGGCGTGTGAATGCAAACGCGACAGTTTCTGGGGTTCGATTCCCACACAAGTAAATTAAATAATTAATATTTTCATTTTCTCGCTTTGGTAACGAGGCAAAGCATGGTCTTAAGTTCTGCCACTCAAAACACAATGCCTCCAGAATTCGGCGGAAAATGGGGACAGAGTATCTTAACACTAGGTTCCCTATGACTATCCTATGACTGTGCGATTATAACCATATATCTTTGTATATAAAAAAACATTATATTGTAAGTAGGTAAATGAAATATCGACAAAATAACATCCGCCTTTGATAACTTATTGTTTTTGCAAGAGAATCGAACGAGAGACAAACAACATGTTTATGTATTCGTAGATCTTTAACGATTTTACGTCAAGGTGATAATGATAGCGCTTCTGGAGTTACAAGGAATATTGTACAACCTTCAAATTAAAATAACTTTAAATGTAAAAATAGTATGAAATGTGGTTATACTAAAATATTAGATTAGCCTTTACTTGCGACTTTGCTCCCGTTGTCAAATGAAAAAGAAATAAAAATAAAAATAAATTTGGCTTCACGCTGTATCTCGCACTCAGAGGGAACCTCGTGTTGAGACACTCCGTTCTGCATTTTCGCCGAATTCTGTGTTGAGGCATTGTGTGTTGAATGGCGGAACTGAACTCCTCGTTTTACCCCGTCACTAGTGCGAGAAAATGAAAATAAAAATATTTCATTCTCTCGTGTGGAAATCGATCCTACAACCTGTCGCGTTTACGCGCACCTATCGCACGCTTGTGGGGAAAAGTGTGCGCAACAAATGGCCTCATAAATCTAGATATATCTAGATTAGAAATAAGACATTTTACTTACTTTAATATGTTGAGTTATTCCATTTTTATCTGAATACAGCTGTAAGAAGGAGAGCATATCCTTAGCAGGTATGTAAGATTTCTCACTGTCGGTAATAGGGAAGTCTGGGAAGCCCATTATTTCTTTTGGAAGATTGGTTCTGTAAAAAATTGACACATTTTTTTGACATAGTTTTCTCAATAAATCTACCAACTATAAAAGCAAGCTCCAGGTAGCTTATTTTCCAAAAAAAAATCTTGGATTGGGTACAGAAGTCAAACATTAGTAACTAATAGTTTAGCCTTTTCCATTACTAAGCTTATTACTTATTTTTTATTTATTTTTATTTTCATGTAGGTACTAAAATTAAAAATTATGAATCTTTCTAGAACGATCTATGTCAATCAAATGAACATTCTCACGCAGATACCCTCCAACCTGTGACGTAAGCTTAGGTGAGATAAAAATCGTCTGGTGTGGACTGCTTGATTCATATGTTTACGATTATAGATAAAAAAATATCGACCGATTAACAAATAAAAAGGATAGAATACTTGAGGTCGTGACGCCGAGCTGTAAGCGTGTCAAAACTGCGACAAGTGACGGGTTCGATTCTCATTCGAGGAAATGTTATGTTGTGTTGAGAAAATATATAAGGTTATTTTTCTTCGCATCCAGAATTCGGCGGGAAGTGACGAAAGGAAGTGACTTAATGGTAACGGAGTGTCTAACACTAGGTTCCCAGATTCTGCCTACCCTGCTATATGCGGGATACATAGTGAAGTTGAAATAAACTTATATAGCCTCTTAAATTAATAATAACAAGTACGAGTATAATACAATATATTAAACTGATAAGAATTACGTTAAGAAAAGCTATCAATATGTTAAGATCGAAGTGCAATTTCTATCTATTTTCGATAAAATTTCTTTACATCACCCACTGTACGTACATACTAAATATTCAGGCCATTTAAGATAATGCTGCTTGAACTAATTTCTAAGATTGTTTTTCACTCAAGATTCTATATATTACGTATTTAAATAGAAAGTATTATTATATATTTAATTAATAAAATATTTCTATTATTGAAAAGATATAAAAATTTATATCTTAACAGGAGTAAGCCATACGACCCCTGCATCAAGACTGGCTTCATATATTTTATTTGTATGCATTATTTCTTATCTGATTCGATACTTAGATAAAGTAACATTATGTTAACGATAATATAAAAAAAATCCTGTTTTTGAGATAGATCTACTTGTCTGAACAAGGTACCTGACAGCTGTGTAGACCACAGATTATTGGCAGGTACTTATTCGAATTTAGTTTATTTGTTTTAACTACTTATTATATAAGAGTAAGTTTTATCTGCTATTTAATATATTGCCTTTTGAACCTAACAAGTTAGCAACTATTAATTGTCGTATATTAATATAACAATTAATTATTATATGTATTTATTACTATTAGATAAATATCGCATGGTTATTGTGCATCCGGTCAGATGATGTTCCTTGAGCACGTGCACATATAAAAGAAAGTAAAAAAAATCTGCTTCCCGCTGTATCCCGCACAGAGTAGGCCGGCAGAGGGAACCTAATGTTACGACACTCCGGTCCCCACTTCCTGCGACGGTTGTGGGTCGGATTCCCACTTGGGGGATTAATTTTTGATGATAGGGTAAAGCGCGGCGGAACGTGGGGAGCGTCTTAACAATAATTTCCCAGGTTCCCTCTACTATCTTGCTTTGGTCGGGATAGAGCGCGAAGCTATGAAAAAAGCTAAAAAATCTATTCTTACCTCAAACTCTTATACATGCTAGTATGGATAGGTAAGCCGAAGTCATCGTAGCCCACGTTCTCAGTGTAAACCCAGGTGCCGCCCAGCTGGGCGGATTGTTCTAGAACATCCACATCTGACACGCAAGGTTCCACAAGGAGGTGTCTTGCAGCGCACAGACCAGCTGCGCCCGCGCCGACTATACATACACGCATTTCTGGAATTAAAATATTATAAAATATTATTTTAAGAAGTCATTATCTAAAAACAAAACAATTTTATAAAAACAACCTATTTTAAATTAATATAAAAAATGTTTTGTCGTTGTTGCTTTTTATATAGGTATGCAATAGTTTTTCTGTTTCATGTTTTATCACATATGGCAGGGTGTATACGGTATACCTATCCTGGAAACTAACCGCAGGTTCCCGAGATAATATTCCCGGTTCCCGGCTTAATATTAAATGCAATCTGTTCCCAACTTTCTGGCAAATTTTCGAGACATTTCGTGTTGAGTGACTAAATTTAACGCCGCATCTTGTATTAAAAAATGATACCGATTCATTCTGTCGAGTCATCATCATCAATGAAACAATTCCTTGACATTTAGAATATTAATTTAATATAAAAAATTACACCTGACAAAATTCGAATACGTACTTTAATTTTAAGTTAAACACATATCAACTATCGTACGAATTACGAGACGCGACGCCGATATTATTTTTATTATAAAAACATAAGCGCCCGTACTCTTATATAAGGTCAAAATACTTGAAATAAAGGCAAATGACCGTAAATAAGATTAGATTAAATTAAGAAATAAAACAATATCTATATAATACATTTTGTGTATATCAGTCTAAACTTAGAAGTCATTGTACTAGAGTAATATACCTATCTATCGTAACTATTAGTTAATTTTGTGAAATATCAAGTAATTTTTTTTCCAGCTTCATGTTTAGCAGAGTAATCAGAGATAATGTAGTGTCAAGACACTATATTCTACACTTTCCATATGAATTCCAGGAAATTCTACAATTTCCATTTTGAGCGGTGGATCTCAACGCCGCGTTTTGCCTCCTTATCAGAGCGAGGAAATTAAAAAAATAAATATTTAATCGAGTTAAATCAAGTAGAAATCGAACCCGTAGCTGTCGCGTTGGACAATACAGGAAATACCCTCTAAAAAATAAACAATTATTGATAGATACAATTGATTAAGAATATCCGGTAACATTGTTTCTACGTGAAGAAACTAATATATTTTTGTTAGCTTCTCTCCTATACTTTCTTTTTGCTCGTAGTAAGTTAGACAGAGCGAACCCATTGCCAAAAAGTTCATTTCCACCCGAATTTAAGACATAGTGTTATGCGTATTATCTTTTTAGAGCTATAAAAATAAATAAATCATTACACAAGAGAGAATCGAACCTACAATCATCTCGTTTACAATCAATGGCTGTTCCACTAGGTCAGGATGTTTTACCTATATTGTATTAGGAAATATTAAATGTATTCGTGATTGTATCTAATTGCATCTTCTGGTCGATTGAACGTAAATCTATTTGCATAATAAGGTCATAGATCGAGATCTACTATTAACATCTTGAACATTGTACACCTAACTAATTTTAAAGTTTTTTTATTTCCTTTAATATTTAGTGTCTCTACTGAAAGTCCTTAAAATGACATAAATTTTTTGAAAAGAAACGAAACGAAACGTTTATTGGAAAAAAAAATTAAACGTTATTTCCCTCTTTTCACCCAATTTTCGAGACATTGCATGGTGGCGTATCTGAATTCCGCGTTTGGGTTGCACATTTTGAACGCCGCTGATGTGAACTCATGTACTTTTACCAACCAATAATTATAAGGGAGACATATGTTTTCCGTTTTTGGCTCGAATTCCAGATACTGCAAGTTGAGTGGCGGCACTCAACGCCGCACAACCAACATAAACAGATTAATCGCGTATATTTTGTGCTTTAAAGTAACAAATTGTTTAATTTAAAATTAAATTGATCTAATATAACCTACCCGCCATTTACATTCCTGTACATATATAAATCTTATAAGCATTTCACAAATAAAAATAGCCGAGAAAATTTTCTAAGTTTTAAGAAAACCGTTTATTTATATATATTTTTAATTAAATAAATTGAATGTGACTAAGTAAATAGAAATACGGTTATAAGGAGTTACGGACCTTTTTGTATAACTTTGTCAGATTTGATGTTTAAAGAAAAAAATAAAATTAAAGTTTTTATTTTATATAATAGGAGATTTCATTTATAAAATTATATTTTTTACAAAATTTTATATTTTTTATTATTTATAATTTACCTACAATTAGTACAAAAAAAATGTTGGTAGTATTGGAAATCCATTAAAGCTAATCTGATGTAAGCTTAGCTATTTGCAATTGCGGTCATTAATTTTTCGTTATATAAAACGGAATTAATAAATTATTCTTACTTTTTTAAATAAAAATATACATAAATATGAAAAAGCCTAAAATTATCTATTTTCATACGATTATTCTTTACCTAACAAACACGTATATACAATTAATAAATAAAATACTCACTTATAATTTATTTTCCAAACAAACAAAAACAATAAAAAAAATCACAGCACAACACTATTTAGTTAAAACAGGAACAATGTAAACCTTTTTATTGACTACCGATAGTGACGTTCAGATGTTGAATGATCGCTTGGCGTGCGCATGCGTCTTTTTATGTTGGCCGCGATATTACTTTTCCTATTGGCTCTGTAAATCTTTTTTAAACGAAAGAATATATCTTTTTTCGTTTAATAAAGAAAATTAAAAGAAATATTATAATGCACCTTCCTATGAGGAGCTATTTAAATTGAAACTAAGTGATAAATATTATTAAATATTATATTTTATCGAAATTATTTAGAAGTTTTCTAATAACACACAAACACCAAACAACTCACTCGGTGGAACTTTCTTTTTCATTTTCCCGGTGTTCCGTCTTGCTATAAAGATACAAAAGTAAATAGATGGATGAATTTGCATCCCGTATTGAACTTAAATATTATTACATGAGATTTGAAGCCGTAACCCTTTATTGTTTTTCTTTATAATATACATATTTATGAAAAATAAACTTATCACTTCCTTAATCGAGATGGAGAGACACGATATGAAAAATGCAACTGCAGTATTTATTTTAATAGTGAGATCATGTTATTTAAAAAAACATAAAAATACATTTTAATATTTTTATGTAAAATTAAACTTATTTATTAAAAAATATATATAATTTTTAATTATTTTTTTTACTATAGTTAACATTAAGTTCATTGATGCTGTAAANTTTTACCAACCAATAATTATAAGGGAGACATATGTTTTCCGTTTTTGGTCGAATTCGAGATAGAGCAAGTTGAGAGGCGAAACTCAACGCCGCATAACCAACATAAACAGATTAATCGCGTATATTTTGTACTTTACAGTAACAAATTGTTTAATTTAAAATAGAATTGATCTAATATAACCTACCCGCGATTTACATTCCTGTACATATATAATTCTTACAAGCATTTCACAAATAAAAATAGTCGAGAAAATTTTCTAAGTTTTAAGAAAACTGTTTATTTATTTATATTTTTAATTAAATAAATTGAATGTGACTAAGTAAATAGAAATAAGGTGCTAACTGCTTATAGCAGTTACGGACCTTTTTTTTTTAACTTTGTCAGATTTTATGTTTAAAGAAGGAAAATAAAATTAAAGTAGTAATAGGATTTCATTTATAAAATTATATTTTTTACAAAATTTTATATTTTTTATTATTTATAGTTTACCTACAATTAGTACAAAAAAAATGTTGGTAGTATTGGAAATCCATTAAAGATAATCTGATGTAAACTTAGCTATTTGCAATTGCAGTCATTGATTTTTCGTTATATAAAACAGAATTAATAAATTATTCTTACTTATTTAAATAAAAATATACATAAATATGAAAAAGCCTAAAATTATCTATTTTCATACGATTAATTTTTACCTAACAATAAATAAATAAAATACTCACTTATAATTTATTTTCCAAATAAACAAAAACAATTTAAAAAATCACAGCACAACACTATTTACTTAAAACGGGAACAATGTAAACCTTTTTATTGACTATCGATAGTGACGTTCAGATGTTGAATGATCGCTTGGCGTGCGCATGCGTCTTTTTATGTTGGCCGCGATATTACTTTTCCTATTGGCTTTGTAAATCTTTTTAAACGAAAGAATATATCTTTTTCGTTTAAAAAAGATAATTAAAAATCCTTGATTCAAATTATGAAATTCGTCAATTTTTGTATGACCTATACTTCGTTGTTTATTATTTTCTTATATATTTGAAAAGAAAGAGAGTTCTTTATGCTGTTTGCAAAATCAAAAGAAATATTATAATGCACCTTCCTATGAGGAGCTTAAAATATTTAAATTGAAACTAAGTGATAAATATATCAAATATTATATTTTATCGAAAGTGATTTTATTTAAAAGTTTTCTAATTAACACCAAACAACTCACTCGGTGGAACTTTCTTTTTCATTTTCCCGCTGTTCCGTCTTGCTAGAAAGATACAAAAATAAATAGATGGATGAATTTGCATCCCATATTGAACTTAAGTATTATTATATGAGATTTGAAGCCGTAAACCTTATATTGTTTTTCTTTATAATATACATATTTATAAAAATCAGCTTATTTATCACTTCCTCAATCGAGATGGAGAGACACGATATGAAAAATGCAACTGCAGTATTTATTTTAATGGTGATATCATGTTATTTAAAAAAACATAAAAATACATTTTAATATTTTTGTAAATGTAAAATTAAACTTATTTATTAAAAAATATATTAATATTTTTACCATATTTTGCTTATTTTAAGTTCATTGTTGCTGTAAACCATTTTCAAGGGCAAGATCGATAAAGCATAAATACATTGATTTACTTATTTATTTTGTATCTCGTTATGTTTGTTCGACAAATAAATTTAATTATCATAAAAACAAATTATATTATTATTAAGAGGCCAGTCGTGGCAAAGTTTGTGGGTTCGATTCCTATTTGAGAAAATGAAATATTTAATATTTCCATTTGCATCTTCTGTCTGTCTTTGCTCTGGTGTCGAGGCAAAGTGCGGCAAGAGGTGGTAGAGTGTTCATTTCCCACGTTTAAATTAAAGAAATATTTTTTATATTCTTTTGTTTAAACCGTGTAGTTTAACTATGTATAACTAACTTAACCAGATTTCAAGAATCCCTGTTAAGGTTATAAAAGTATTACTCACATAAATGTATTTTTCCGTAATTAAAGAAAAATTAAAACATTTTAGTAAGAATTGTATTTAATTTTGTTGTCAGGTATTTACCTCTACCTGAATGAAACATGCATCAAATGAATCATATTCAAATAATAATTTGAATATTAAAATGTGTGATGAAGATATTTCAATAAACTTTGGCACCTTCTCATTTATTCACTTAAATTCAAATAAAAATAAGAAAAAAATCTTTAAAAAAAGTTGCAAATAACATTTTTCAATAATTTTTTGAACTGAAATTTTGTTTATTTTTGTAATTTTAAATGTTGTTAAATTTTGTATATTTTTTATATATAAATAAATAAATATTTATAATTATAATATTTTACATAATTATACACGTTTTATGCTTTCATAGAAAATTGATAGCAGCGAGTAGTAACAGGTAAGTACATATAATTATATTGTGTAAGAAGTTGTTTGTAAATACAACCCAGTAGCATGACGAAACAAGATTTGTTACTTGCATTAGATTTACTATATAATTATTTATATATTAGAAGATTAGCTATAATTAGTGGGGAACGGAGTGTTTAACACTAGGTTCCCTATGCCTACCTTGCTATCTATGGGATACAGCGTGAAGCTGAAAAAAGCAAAGAGCTGAAAAGGAAGGAGAAATTTGAAGGAGCCAATGTAATAATATGAAATGTAAGAAATATTTTTTGTAACTTCGTATGTAGACATCATCTTATTATTATTTATACTTTTTGCTTATAATAATTTTATTTTTTTGTAAGAATGCCCATAGTGGGCACAGGAGTGAGATTTGAGCAGTTCCTGGGACTAGCGACCCAAATATAGGTTTAACTATTCTTCTCTCACACTGTTCTCTTTTCCCTTCCAAATCGAATTTAAAATGATCTTACTAATAGCTCATTTGAAATAGGTTCAAGAAAACAACGAATATAAATAAAGAATAAACAAATTATTTCTTTTTCTAAGCTAAAGTTTTCAAGCAAATCTAAATTAATTACATATTATATGTGTTTACATGCATTAAATACAATGATGCAACAGACACCCGGCTTACGTCACGTGTCGCAGAGAGACAGGCCAAGAAATGCAGTTTAGAATGTGTTACTGAACCCATAGAAGGTCAGTTATGTCAGTCTTTATAGATTTTATTTAATGTACCTATATGTCAGTCAGATTTTTAATTGTTAGTTAATTTTATAGTAGGTTCGATAACGGAAAAAAGTTGAGAATCCATTTTAATTTCCGTATTCCGTATATACAGACAGAAATGGCTAAGTGTAGGAATATTTCAAGGTCTTGGCACCTTATTTGTTTAGATACTTTTCTTAGAAAGGTTAGGCAGTGAGGAATTTTACGTCATAACTACTTCCATAGATATGCATCCATTCACAGTAGTACTATGCCATGACTGCGAATATTAGTGGGAATTGAACCTACAACCGTCACGTTTACCGTCGCAGTCTTGTGCTCTTGCACCAGGACGAAATCAAATATAATTTCCCTATTTATAATTTTCAGATATGAAAAATTTTAATAAAATCTAGAAAAACTGAAAATGTATCTATATTATATTAGATAAAGAATAGTTTTTTCAGAGCATGGAGAATAGTATTGTATACATTTAACCTACACAAGATAGATTTTTTTAACAAGAAATAAAAATAAACCAAATAACAAAAATATGTTATTAAAAAGTATTAAATTTATACCTATCTAATTATAAATTTAACCTTATAAATCGTCATTTATGTTAAAAAATAATTATTTACATAATATACCGATATATAAAATTTAAAGGACAATGCCTCATCTATTATCTCTGTCTACCTCATAAAGACAGAGCGAGACGGCAATACAACTGTTAGTAAACAAATATCTAACCGTCTAATGCAATAGGCTTCAAAGATTGCTGCGCGAGCGCACGCTAATTAAAAATGCACGTTAGAAATATCTGATGTAATATGAAAAGAAATTTACATGAACATATCTAATTTAGGCTAGTAATGTATTTTTTTAGTTATTTCAGCTTTTTGTAGTGGATAATTGTTTTATTAATGTATTTAATTTAAGTTATTTGTAGGCTTATAATTTATCTAATTATTGCTTATATATAATACAGGTTCTTTAGATATAATTGGCGTCGAACAGTCTTCTGAATAAATAACTTTAATAAAACTTACTTTTTCACATTACAAAGCTTGAAACTTCGCCGGGTGGAATACGCTAATCTAAGGAACTACTTGGATAGAAAGGTAGAATGCTTTTTTGGAGGAAGATTAAAGGTTATCACATCATATTTATTACCCACTTTATCTTGGTATCTTACAATGGTTCATGCTCATATATAACTCCTAGTTTTTTCCATTAGACCTCGAGGCAGCAAGTAAAAGTTAGTATAAAATAAATATATACTATAGAGGCATGGATCTAAAGTATTTATCGGTCCCATTTCCACTTTTGGGAATACATAACATTTGGTTTATACATAAAAATAGAAAGTTCAGTTTTTCAAATGAATTGGACAATGAAAATGTTTTATTTAGCTTTTTATTTTAATATCTTTTTATAATATAAAAAGATAATTATAAACTTGGAACTTTACATCAATATAAAGTAAATTGAAATGTTGGCAAAATAATAAAAAAATGTTTGCAAGGATTTAGGTATAACATTACATATCACGCTTGTGAAGAATACCTACTGATCTACTTAGGCGTTACGTCTGATGTAATCCTATTAGATTTTTACGTTTGGCATACATATTCCTTGACCTGATTATTATAATTTTTTTGTTTGTATATTTTTTAGGTTCACACTACATCCCACTAGCAGAGGGAACCTAGTGTTAAGACACTCCGTTCTCCATTTTCTGCCGAATTCTTGAGGCTTTGCGTGTTAAATGGCGGGATACAGTGTATCCCTCAAAATAAAATATAATTTATCTGACGAATAATCTGTAAGTGACATTTTTCAACTAGTTCTAACCTATTCATTGCAGGTTATGATGGCTGCAGGTTGAAGATTAAATAATATATCACTAAGGATTTACTTCTTGTCTCAGCATCACGCTGTATCTATCCCGCACATAGCAGGATAGGCAGAGGGAACTTGGGACTCTAGTGTTAAGACACTCCGATCCTATTGAGGCACTTCTGTTCTCCACTTTCCGCCGAATTCTCGAGGCGGAATTGGTGGAATTCAACGCCGATTTTTACCTCGTTATTATACTAGTATAGTTTAATTGTTCTTTATTAACATTTTGTAATTAATATTTAAACAATTATGTATTAGTATAAATTAAAATAATAAACTTACTTATCTAAGTCTACGTATAGCGGAGAAAGCAGAGAGAACCGTACGTAGAACGTACAGCTAAGTACCAAATGATTAACTAGTGGTATTCAAAACTTTAGGATTTGTTAAACTCATAAGGCGAGTCTTAGGGCAGGCATAAGCATGCAACTATAAACGCGAAAGGTAGGTTCGATGGAAGGAAATTCAATATTTTGTATTTTCTTTTCCTCGCTCTGGTAAAGAGGTAAAGCGCATAGTTGAGTTCCGCTACTCAACACGCAATGGTTCCAGGATCTGGCGGTAGATGGGAAACGAAACTGTCTTAATGGGAAGCCTTACTCGTCTGCTTATCTTGTTATGCGGAAATACCTATTATTTTTATAAATATATTAAATATTCAGCATTTCTATAAAAATAGGTCCCTAGAATAAAAAAAATGATGTAAAGAGAAAGGTCACAATGTCAATTATAGTTGTGTTTTTTAATATGACCAGTACTATCATATATGGCCAATACGTGACCTACATTATATATTGACATATTTGTGTGACTTATTTGACGTAATTTTGTGACGTAGTTATTTAATAAATATAACAGTAATATAATTATAAAAACATTAAATAATAAGTAATGACGAAAACCTAACAGTTTATTTATTTTCCTCATAAAACTTCTTCACGCTATCCCGCACATAGCAGGTAAGGCAGAGGGAACCTAGTGTTTTCCACTGAATTCTGGAGGAATTCCGTGTTAAGTAGTCGATATAAACAATGCATCTAATAAAATAACCTTACTAAAATAATCAACAAATATTCCCAAAATACCATTAAATAATATTAAGTAAATAAATAAAAGGCCAGTCGTTGCGAAGGGGCACAAGGGAAGGACTGTAAGCGCGACGGTTGTGGGTTCGATTGACATTCGAGGGAATGAGACACTATTTTTTTTTCGCTTTGGTGTCGAGGCAAATCGTGGCGCTAAGTTCCGCCACTCTAAGATGCAATGCCTCTAGAATTTTGCTGAAAATGGTTTTAGACATGCGAAGCCGCGGTCGAGCCGCTACTATTATAATATACTTCTATGTACAGTAGAAACTCGATTATCCGGCCCTCAGTTTGACTATCAACTGCGATAATTATTTTATACTACCTACTACAATGAAACCTAAGAAAATGTATATGTATGTAATTGTGTACGTAAATTATATATTTGTAAAAAGTACTTTTGTTGGANAGGTGGAGATAGACGCGCTTTTTGAAGGTACCCATATCGTACCGACCTGGAAACACTGCCGCGGGTAGGCCATTCCACAGTTCAGTGGCGCGTGGAAGGAAATTTCTACGAAACCGCACCGTAGTGGAGTGCCACGTATCCAGGTGGTGTGGATGGTATTTCCGTCTTGCTATGCAGACAATACCTATAATTTTTATTAATATATTAAATATTTAGCATTTCTATAAAAATAGGTCCCTAGAATAAAAAAAATGATGTAAAGAGAAAGGTCACAATGTCAATTATAGTTGTGTTTTTTAATATGACCAGTACTATCATATATGGCCAATACGTGACCTACATTATATATTGACATATTTGTGTGACTTATTTGACGTAATTTTGTGACGTAGTTATTTAATAAATATAACAGTAATATAATTATAAAAACATTAAATAATAAGTAATGACGAAAACCTAACAGTTTATTTATTTTCCTCATAAAACCAGCTTCATGCTATCCAGCACAACAGGATAGGCAGAAGGAACCTAGTGTTAAGACCACCCCGTTCCCTATTTTCCACTGAATTCTGGAGGGATTCTGTGTTAAGTAGTAGATATGAACAATGAGAAGAACTCCAGAGTTTTGCTGAAAGTGGTTTCAGACATGCGAAGCCGCGGTCTCGCCGCTGCTATTATAATATACTTCTATATACCTACAGTAGAAATTCGATTATTCGGCCCTCAATTTGACTATCAACTGCGATAATTATTTTATACAACCTACTACAATGAAACCTAACAAAATTTATATGTATGTAAATGCGTACGTAAATTATATATTTGTAAAAAGTACTTTTGTTGGAAAATGTTAATAACTTCTTAATAATAATAAATGTTGATTTTCGTTGATATGTACTTGTTGCTTTCAATAGACATATAAGAGTTTTGTTTATACATTCGATTATCCGGATTTTCGATTATCCGAATGACTAACGACAACCATTAGTCTAGTTAATCGAGTTTCTACTGTAACTAAATACACATACCTATTTCATCACCCACAGTTACAATGTAACGAATTCTTCAATGAATGCATTTTTATCTTTGATCCAGTTCACTATGTTCGAGCACGGGTTAACTACATGTAGCTTTCGCGGTAAACGATTTTATGCCTTATTTCTTTACTTATATAATTTCAAATTGAACTACTTAGATCTGGATTTAACTGTAAAATAATAAAACACATATTATTAAAAGTTTACAGGAATAATTAATTAATATATGAAAGTTATATAACTTAATTTAAGTTAAAGAGACAGCCAATAGACAAAATTACTTCATTAATATTTAAAATTCTTCTAAATAAATTAATAAATCTTATTTTTTCTGTTTACTCATAAATATATTTTTTGAAATATTAAAAGCTAGCTTTACTACTGGAGCTGGCCACTGGTTTTATTATATTGACTTAATAACCTTATTAAAAAAATCATTTTATTGTTATTTATTGTGTTTGTTTCTTTTGTTTAATATCATTGCTCTCTTGCGCTTGTGATAATAATTATTTACGAATTATTTACGTTAAACGTAAATTCATATAAATAAAATTAAATTGTATGTCCTTCATTTTATTTAACATGTGAATTTATTTTAACATTTCTGTATATAAAGCATGAAACAATTTTGAAGCCAGTCGTGACGCAGCGGCATAAGTGTAAACGCGACTGGTTGTGGGTTCTATCCCGACTCGAGGAAATGAAATATTTAAATATCTAAATTAATATTTTCATTTATTGACTCTGGTGTCGAGTTCTATCACTCAACACGTAATGCCTCCAGAATTAAACGGAAAGTAGGGAACGGAGTGTCTTAGCACTATGTTTCTATTCTCAAGTTCCACACATAGTAGAGTGCAGAGCAGAGTGTGGAATACAAGGTAAAGTTTTTTTAAATTTCTTAAACAATTTTTAACAAGTTCGATTTTAGCAAATATTTTCTATGTTGTGAGAATGCTCGATATAACTATTTAATAAGTGTAGATAATAATGTCATGTTTTGTCTAATAGAGAAAACCTATTGTTGGGTTTTCCATAAAATATTCCGTTCTATATTTTCCATTTCATTTCGAGAAATAGCGTATTAAGTGGTAATAAAAAAGGCCTGAATTTATTTTAGAGTAGGTAACCATATTGAATTATTTATATTTAATGATTTACATAATTTCAACATACGTACTATTGCAATCGATAAAGCAATTAGAGAAATTTTATCGTTAGGTTGAACCGATTTGATCCGCATATAATCTAGATTGTAAGGTTATCTGTGTCGTGTGTCGGGTCCCGTGCTGTCCTATCCTATTTAACTCTTGTTGATGAATAAAGATTGTCTATGTATACAATATATATAATACATATTTATTGATGAAAAATATATATAAAAAAATACAAATAATATATAAGGATATCACAATAACTTCTAGGTAGGTACATATGACTACCTAAATAAAAAAGATGTTCTGTTTATAAAGATATAATTATGAGTGACTTTTGAAAACAAACTGTCCATTTAGGCTGTACAAAGATTATAATATAAAAAAGATATATAATATACATTATAAAATAAAAGTATAAATAATAACGTACAATATACAATTTCACATTAAAATATTATTTCAATAAGAAACTTTCTTTTACAAATATAAGTAATTTTTAATATATACGCAAAACATAATATTTATACTATACAGGACACAACCATTATAGTCGCAAATAAATATAAAAAAATATAATATAGCATAAAATAAGATCTATTAATACTATAATATTATAAAAAATGGCCCGTTTCGACATCATTTTATTTCTGATCCGTGTTTATGGCGGTCCGAACGTGCCAGTTAAGCAATTGTTTCAAAATAAAGTATGAATTGGTATTTGAATCTCATTGTCTATGGTATAACATAACCACTGACGCTTACTATATCTGTAATATTTATAGACAATTTCTTTTGACATTGACATTTAATCACATAAATGTCAGTTGCAAAAAATAAATAAACAAAGGAAATATCAGCTATGCAAATTAAATTCATCATGTAATAGATCAAAGCTTATCAAAATGGAAATAATTCAGTACAATGGACGCTGATGATCCGAGGCAACCGTTGTTGGGTATGTTTTATTATTCTCATATAGAATTTTATAGTAAAAATACACAATTTTTTAGTATAATGTCATAATTTTTTATATATATATTAGTAAATATACTAGATAATCATATAATTCGACGTATGAAGTTACCTTAAGCCATTCTGAATACTTTTCGATACTATAATAAATAGTTAACATGAGTCATTTAATTTATAATGTTAAAGATTTTTTCTTATATTTCCGGCACGTTCAAATGTCGTAACTATAGAATGGAACTGAATAGTAAAACTCATGGTTTCAAGTGATCATTTAATTCATATGTAAATAGATTATAATTATCTATGAAATAATCTCATATTATCTTTATTATATTTACTATATAGTAAAGTTGAACCGATTGGCATATGTTGGATAGAAACAAATGTACACATTGTACATTTGTTTGTCAGAATCAATTCTTCCTTGCTGGAGTTCTGTTGTTATTCTGCACCCCCTGCCAATTTTTCCAGGCATGGAGAATGAACTACAAGCCACACCTTGGCTCATTAATAGAGTGAGGTAATATCATTGATAAGTAATTCCCTCAAATGGGAAGGAAAACCACAAATGATGCCTTTCCAGACATATGCTATGAAGGTGCTAGGTGGCCACTAGGGCCTACAGACAGCCTATAAGTACAACTTATAAGTATTGGGGTAATAAAATATATAATATATTCCACCACTAAACATCTAACGCTTCAAGAATTCAATGGAAAGTGGAGAAAGATAGTGAATATGAAACATAATGATGAATAGAGTGTCTTAACATTAGGTACCTAGGTTCCCACTGCCTACCCTGCCAGGGACACAGTGGAAAGTTAAAGAAATAATATGAGCTCCTCCTGGCCAAAGTTAAAATCTGGTTATAATCAAATGCGCAAATAAATGAAAAAATTAAGTAACTAAAATTAACAGAATTTTCATGTTGTTTGCAGTTAAATGTCATTGACACTGACTTTTACAATATTTTAAGCCTTTGATGTTTTATTTAAATGATGATAGAAAATATTTAGTGTTACTATAGATAATCCTAGTTAACTATCACAAGACCTGGATGTTAGTTAACCATGATTTGCACAATGAATGATGAATAATAATTTTATTTTCTTATTATCTTTACACATTTTTCTTATTTAGTGAAATAAGTGAAATAGTAACTAAACTTAAATAATGCATTTTTACATTTTAAAGTCCTTGAAAAGTCAAGTGGCACTCCACTTGAGAGGTGACGATAAAGAATATTAAAATGATTATTTGATGTTAAACATTTATCAATCTTAAGCTACTGGCAATTCCTAATGTATTAAAATTAGATAAAAATGTCGCTAATAATAGAAAAAACGATA
>JAKRZM010000027.1:112821-125322 GCA_036379175.1 Heliconius cydno galanthus | reverse complement strand
AAAAAAAAAAGCCTTAAAATGCCTCGTCCAATTATTTTGCAATCTCGTAACATTTTAAAAACGCGATCATCTTGTTCCAGTATGCGGCGGCACGGCATCTTCTTGTAACACTCAATAGCAGGTATCGATTATACACTACCGGCTAATTGGAAGAATTCCAATAAACTATATTTAGTAGCCTTTTTCTTTATTTTTTTTAGGTTTACGCTGTATACCGCATATAGCAGAGCAGGCAGAGGGAACCAGGGAACCTAGTGTTATATAAAGATTTTTCTTATTTAGAGATAGTCCATATTCAGTATTATTATTAAGACAGCTTGATGAATTAAAAGGTAGGCAACGGAAACCTAGTGTTAATACTTTCCGTTCCGAATAAGGCATTTCCGTTCCCCACTTACCGGTAACGCGAACTGAACCACCAGAGTGAGGATAAATAAAAATAAATATTTCATTTCCTCGAGTGGCAAACGAAGCCATAACCTATCGCGTGTACTATTACCCCTGCGCCAGGACTGGTATCACTAGTTTTATATTAAACTAATAGAAAAAAAAACTAGATAACTAGTAGATTACCTAACAGTTACCTTGAATAGACTAAACAATATCTAGACTGTAATATCTGATCTTACACTGTAATAGCGATATTGCGCTCGGAAGGTACCTCATTAACTTCGTTTCCGCGTTATTGGAGATTTCACACGTGGGCGCATATCACTAGCAATAGCACCCCACCTTGTTTGGGTTACATCAGCTGTGATACGTATCGGCTATCGTTGTTTTAATTATGATAATGTTATTACGAAGCTTAGGCTATTGTGACTGTAAATATGACGGTTGTGAGTTTGAATCCCAATTGGGGTAGTGATTAGCTTTACGGTGTATCCTTGGGAAACTGGAAATTTAGTGTTAGGATACTTCGTTCCCAGTTCGTTCCAAGGCTTTGCGTGTTGAGTGGCGTAACCCAACGTCACGATTTGCTCGCTACCAGAATGAGAATTAAAATATTAAATATTTAATTTACTCGACTGGGAATTAAACCCATAGACTAATTAGTTTACAGCCGCACGTTGGCACCTCTGTGCCGTGACTGACATTTTAGTTGTAGTCCTAAATTAAACTTTATATGTACTTTATGTGTCCTTCTATTTTTTTTACATTTTAGAATATCCATTTGATTAATAATATATATACTTTACAGAGCAGCGGTTTGAAAAGTTTTTTTATTACGAAAGTTCAGGATATATAAGAGGCCTCGTTTGAATTTAATGAACAGAAAATGTGGAAATGTGATAATATAATGAATATTATTTGTTGTTTTAAAGCACGATATCAAATGACAAAAATATTTTATTATATGGAAATTTTCTCAGTTTAGCTGACCGAAACCTCGATGACAGGTACTAGAGAATGAAGAAGTACGTGCTAAAATTGTTTGGACACATTGAGAGAATGAGTGACGAAAGAATAGTAAAATAGATTTATGAAGACCTTAAAGGAATTTTCAGGTCACAGTATCGGTTATACTGGAGGAAGGTCGCGTAAGGAGTATGAGGTCCTCCGGAAGGCATGTATGCGGGATACTTGCCCTCCGGAGAACTTCATGCTGTTGATATCCTCATGCTCTGTTGATAACATTGGGCGAGGCAAAACAGTTATAAAGTGATCGAACTGCTTGACTGCTCTTTCCCTCTGGGTTCTCTGCTGGGAATAAAGTTTTAGGCTTTCACACTTTCACGCTAAAAAACGGTGGAGATGTTTAGGGCTCCCAGGATCTCTGTCTACCGCGCCATGTGTGGAATACAACTTGAGGCTGAAAAAACATATGTATTGCTTTATGAAAATACAGTCTAGAGAAAGGTAAAATGCAACTTTACAGAATTTTCTCATCTCTTGTTGTTTTTCAGTTCCAGAGTAATGCCCGTCTCATGTACTCGTCCTTACAAGCTTTTAGAAATGTAAGATATATACAGTATTATGATAGAGCCATTGTTTTCAAATGTAAAATAAATGTAACTGTGAATAAATTTCCAACAATTTTCGAGAGCTCCTTGTCTTGGAAATTCGTTATATTATAGAAGTTCATTTCAAAGCTTATGTTTAAGTTACAAGTAGCTCGTTAGATGCATTATGTCTTTGAATATTATAAACGGTGAATGTCGAAACTCGTGGAACAATGGGGCATAGTATGCTATCTAATAGGTGTGGGTTCGACACCCGTCAAGGGGATATTGATAGTAAAAATATTATTTTTTCTCTACATTGTACACGTAATGCTTTAATGAGGGTGGAGGGTGGTAAGTGAAGAATTATATCACAGGATCCTCTTCAGCAAACACTTTTTAACTAATATTTAATTTTTTTAGTCTAAAAACGTTTCAGTAGTATACAAATTCATAAGACCATCGTAGCCAAGCGTGTGACAGTAACGACCATTTCCACAATTTTTTTTCTCAAATTTTAAAACGAGCAAAATTTATTTAGAAAGAAAAGAAATGAGTGTCTCAACACTAGGTTCTCTCTACATCTGTTGAATCTGCTCAATGATGCTCATATGAACACAGCGTGAAGCTTAAAAAAAACTTTTTCAATTAAAGTTAACTTAAAAAAAAAAATTAAAACCCAATGAAACGTAAAATTACGCATCCAAACTTATCGAGTAGAACAAGCATTGATTCAAAAGAAATGATTGATTGAATCATGATTTATTGGGGCGATATATTTATCAGTCTTTTTAGGATTTAGGATGCCATAAATCAACGTGTCTTTGTGAATCAAATGGTGCGTTAAAATAGCTGGCCGTCCACCGGAACTGTGGAGATACTCACTTAAATACATCTATCTACACATGCTATTACATTGTTATAGGAGAAAAGAAATTGTTGTTTTCGTTTTCAGGATAGTCCGTTTCCCAATTTTCAAGACATTATGGATTGAGTGGCGGAACTTCTCCACGTCCGGCCCAATTTTCAAGACAGTGTTGAGTAGTTGAGTAGGTGTTGAGTAATGGAATTCAACACAGCGCTGTCTTTTGTTAGAACTAGGAAATAAAAGTAACTCCCCAAGTGGAAATGGAACCAAAAATGGCAATTTTTCCTCTCTCTAGTAAAAAGCCACCAAACACGCACTGTCACGAAAATTGAGCGGAACGTGGAAAGAAGGAATGTTAATACTGGGTTCCCTCTGCCTACCCTGCTATGTTCGAAATATACTTAACAGATATTTAAAAAAATAATGCTTAAACGTATAAGTGGAAAGCTAGCATTATGTTGATAAAAATATTGAATTAGGTTGTGGCTTTCATGCCAATATTTTTACGCTGTGTTAAACATCGAAACGTTTAAATTAACTCAGTTCTTATAAAATATTGGTATTTTAACCCGTCGTATATCTCATACGTCTGTAAGGGAAATATAAAAATGATGTCTGACTGTTAGTCCGATAGTTATGAGTTCGATTCCCATTGTATGAATTGGTGGGTGAGTTTAATATTCTCTAGGAGGTGTCGGGAATGATTTACATTACTCTCTCAGATAAAATAAAAGGATAAAAGGCAGTGTTGAGTTTCACCACCTAACACGCAGTGTTTCGTATTAGAAAACGAGATACAGAGTGTTAACGTTAGTCTGAAATTAATCAAAAAAATATATTGTGTTTAACGCAAGGTTTATACCCCACTTGGGGTAAATATCTATTTTCACAAGAGAATAATACTTTCCAGTCTAATTTGGCTAAGCAATGGCCCTCAGTTTACCATGCCTTAAGTTTCATCTTCAACCTTCGAGTTTTTTGCCTCAACACCACAAGGAAAAAATGAAGATATGATATATTTCATTGCCTCGAGTGGGAATCAAACCGACAACACACGATTGGGCCACTGCATCATGATTAGCCTCTTACAAGATTGCATACTACATATAAAATCAAACCCCACATCGTCAAAAAAAAAAGAACAATTAGTACTAGCAGTAGTATTAACAACAATTCTATAATAATTTTATAGTAAATTCAAAATACATTTCCATGTTTCTATGAAATTTATATAAAGTAGCGTCACCCCTATAAGAGTACATCTCCAACCCTTTAAATGGAGTAAAAATGGCAGCAAGGTGTCATTTTGTTGTGATTTTCATATTTTATTATACATTTGGGGGAGTGTCAACGTATTTTACGGTTAAAGTAGATTTTGCATCATAGAAGCTAAATAAATAGATATAACAAGTCAGGGGTAATATTTTGCGTGACGTATTTTGATGTGATAGCGTGACGGTGCTTATCACGTTCCCGCTACGTCATTTCTTATAACTAAGAGAATGATGAAATGTACTTTCTTTTAGGATTTTCAGGGAAGTTATTGTGTGGTTATTTATTTATATTGTTTATTTTGGGGTGTTTTTTTTATAGAATAATATAATTTTATTTAGTGCTAAGTCAGTGTATATTAGTAGAATGAAATGAGCGGCGTTGAGTTTCGCCACGTATCATGCAATGTCTCGAAGTTTGGACAGAAACTGGGGGCTGGGGACTGTCTTAAGTGAAGTGACGCTATTTTTTTGTTTCTTTTTTAATATGTTAATATATAATTGATATTATATTATTGTTTTTACATAAAATCTGTTAAAAAAAAAACAATTTGCACATTAGCAAATTTGTAAACTTAAGTAAAATTTACTTAGTAAAACATAAAAAAAATAACAAACAAAAACAAAAAAACAAAAACGAAAGCCAGTCAAGAATATTCGTATACGAAAAGAATATTCGCTTCGCTAATTATTTATTTGATCAGTTATAGTAAATTACTTTGGATGAGGAGGATATTTTTTGTGGCACGTACCCACCCTTAGATTTATGTGCGAAGTTCATTCGTTTCTAACTTTTGTTTCGTATTTGGACTCATAAATATGCGTTGTTATTTTACTATAGATATGTATATATTATTATTTACTTTTAAATTAAGCTGTTCTTAGTTTTTTTTTATTATGTGTGAAAATGCGGGAGTGGATTTTTAAAGAGCCCTTTCAAACAAAGGATAAATTGATAAAAATATATTGAAAATATTTTCTTATATTTTATTTATCACGTGTCATTTAAAACATATAAAAACTTGAACGTACCGGGAGTCGAACCGGAATCTCTAAGCTCGCGTTGCGTTCATATTTTTCAATACATTTTGTTTTTTTTTAAACAAGGAATTTATTTCAAGATATATTTTTAAAAATGTTTATTTTTTTCATGTCACCCGAGAACGGTATTCAATATTAAATTAATGAATATACAGCTATTAATATTTTCCAAATATATACCACAAAGAACTTATTAAAGCGAATTTATTCGAAAACCACGCGAAGGCTTATTACAAATTCCTTTGGAAATTACTTTGTTCTTCCAATTTATATGTGACGTTACATTTTATATTGTAAAACTTCTCATTCTGTTATATGTAGATTGTATAGTGATATAGCTGCTTGTATTTTTTTCTATTAATAAATTCTTTAACGAGTACTAAAAAGGTAAAATTTCGAGTTATTTTCTAAGTTTGGTATTTTTTAAAGCGCGGCGTTAAGTTCCGCCACTCAACACGCAATGCCTCCAGAATTCGGCGAAAAGTGGGGGAAGTGTTTTAAAACTAAGTTCCTTCTGTCTACGCTCCTGTGTGCAGCATACAGCGTGAAGCTGATTAAAATAATTACCCCGAGCGGGAACGGAACCCACAATTGTCACTTGTATGCGCACAACTGCGCCAAGAGTGTCTCATTTAAAATAAATTCTTTTTTAGTTTATAAACTTTATAATGCAATTTACATATAATTTATGTAACAATTTTGTTTAATTATTTAAATTCTGTATAGTAAATAATTCTGTTATACTATCAAAGCTTGTTCGAGCTTCATACATTATAGACTCATTTAGTGACAGCCATTTCACATTAAAACGACATTGATATATTACGTTACAGTTGTTTAGGAAGTTCAACTTAATTAAATGATCGTTGCTGAGGCCGTAATGGCACAGTGTGTGACTATAAACACGACGGTTATGGGTTCGATTCCCGCTCGGGGGAATGGATTATAATCATTTTCTCTCTGTGCTATCAAGACAAAGGTGAACGTTGCGTGGGGGACGGAGTTTTTAGGTTAGGGTTTCCCAGTGAAACTCTGCTGCAAGCTAGGTACCATTTAAATATCAAAAACTTTAAATACAAGACGTAAAATAATGTTATAATGGATTGAGGCCATTTTGGTAATAATTACATTTAAGTGATTTTACCGTTTTGATAAGACAAAAGGTTGTGTTCTACCAATCAACACGTCATATCTCAAAAAAATTGGACAGAAGGCGGAGAAAAAAGAAACCACTACCATTTGGGTCAAATAGAGTAAAAAAATATTTTCGACATTCATATTTTTAACGTACTGGATTCGAAAAGTAACAGTACTATTCAATAAAACGACGTCTTCAATATTTATTTTCAGTTAAAACATATTTGAGCCGATAAATCCATATTTATAGAATGATCTCATATTCAGAACTACAAAGCTTCAGATACTAGATTATTATCGGTAAAGTGGTATAACTAATGCACTAAAAAATACACGTCAATTGCAATTTTGCTTGCTTAGATTTTAAGAAGTAAAAAGAGAAATTTTGAGGAACCCTCTCTTTAGAGCTCGCTATACGTTTCTACTTACAAGCTAAATTTCAACTTTCTGAGTCCAGTAATTCTGTCCGTGTGTTGTATGTCAGTCCCTTAGTAAAGGAAGAATTTTATTTTCAAAGTCTATACATATAGTCTGTAGGTTTCGAGAAATTATCGGAAAGAGCCGAAAATTCTTTTTTGCAAATAATTTGCAAAATAATTTTCAAAATGTGATTATTTTTGGGCGAACAGCTATAACGAAGTATGACATTTACTTTGAAAGGTCTTGGTTTTATATTTTTCCATATATTGGGCTATGTCACTTTGCCTGGCTGCTGTTATTGAATATTTATAAAGGCTACTAGCAAATAGTCTTGTATTCTCGTACGAACAAGGGGTATCTATGAAACAGTGACGGTCTGTGACAGCTTATTCTGACAGAACTACGCTGTGGCATATCTGTCTTGTAATAACTTGTATTTCTATTTCAGTACTCCCTTTATAAGGGTTATAATTATAAATATTTATTACTATAATAAGGAAATAATAAAAATTATATAATGACAATTGGTATAGAAACAAAATGACCTTTTTTTTGCAACACGCCCCATCCCGCATACAGGATAGACATAGATATTAGATAAGCGATTGTTAAAACAAATCTTTTTCCATTTTCCGCTCAATTCTTAAGACATTGAGTGTTGAGTCAACGCCGCGCTTAGTCTTTATTTAGGTATAATCATTCCTTTAAAAGGATTTTGAAATTTACTGTTCCCAAAATCGGTTACAATCGGACGCTGTGCCGCAGGGCCAAAATGTTAATTCAAATAAAAAATATCGAACGCATATATAAATTAAACAATAGTTTATTTAAATTTAAGCATAAAAAAATTCAAAAATATATTTATTTAAATAAATAGTGATGTTATAAAGTTACAGTAGGTATCTGCTAGTGACGTCCCTCGTCCGTAAACACCGGCAATCGGCAGTTATTGACAGCACTACAAAAATATTATTCGTTATTCCATGCGGATACTCGCGTTGTAAACGGCAGATCTGACAGCGTTTAAAAAAAATGTTATTACTAGATATAAAAAATATATATATTATTTAACATGAATATTTTGGACTTATCAGGCTTTTCTAACTCAGATAAAATTCCCATTTTTTTCTACATAGAGTAAACAGAGGGAACCTTCTGATAAAACACTCCGACCTCCACTTGTAGATGGGACGTGGGGGGCCACAGAGGGTTCCGTATTTCAGGTTAGTAATTCAACTGGGAGTGTAAAATTTGATAGACATAATTTTGTGGGTTTTGATGAAAAGGTTTACAATTATAAGTTTGTAATAGTTTTTATTTGTAATATAAGCATATTTTTTTTCTTTTCGAATTTTTTCCTTTACATCTTTCCTTTTGAGGTACGGTACCTTAAAAGTAGTTAAAATATATTTTTTTACATTTTAAAATTCTATTCCATTTGAGGGAATGAATAATAAAGAATTAAACGAACCAGAGGTCGAACCCGCGCCTCTCGGTAACCGTTTCGAGACATTATATATTTAGGCGTCGGAACTCAACGTAACGATTTATCTTGTTACCAGGGCGAGGAAATAATTTATTCCCCCGCGTGAGCGTCGAACCCACTGTGTTCACGCCATCAGACGCTGTACCAATACGATGCCCTCATAATATAAAAAAATAAGAACGCTAGTAACAAAGCACTATCAATATCATAGCATATAATAAAATTTTAATAACCAAATCCTATTCCTCTCCCCAGACAAAAGCGAAGCTCTAAAAGAATTTAAACAAAAAACCCTAAAGTTCCCAAAGCTTCCCTTTCATTATACAAAACCAATATCCCAAAAAGAATAACTCATTCGCGGCCAAAGACAAAGGGTGAAAAGATAAGTTTAATAAAGTTGTAGTTACCTAGTAAACTAAGATTCTCGAGTCGCGCCAAGTTTCGACTGTCTGTCTAAAATTACACCCATTTATAGTCAACGCCGTGTGAAATTGGATTGCCGCACTTAAATTGAAATTTCGAACTCAGATAATATTCATTTTAATCTATCGTTTATGTTGTTTTGGAAGTTTTGTCAGTGATGCCGCACCACGGCGATAAGTTCAAAGGTAGATTCTGATCTGCCTATATTTGCATATTATATTTACTGTAGACTCCATTGGGGCGCAGTGGAACAATGTGTGATTGTACATGCAATGGTAACGGATCCGAATCCCACTTGGGGAAATTAATAATTGTCATTTCCCCATTATGGCTAAACAGGGTGGGTTTTTGACTACAACCATGCCACACGCACTACTCGAATTTAAGCAGAAAGTAAAAAATAGAAAGTTCGTGATTTTTTTTTTATTTTATCCTAAGACAGTTTTATCCAAGGCAGTAAACCGAACGAATTGCTCTCCTCTGCAGGACAAATCATTTATTCATTGAATATTATCACTAGTGATAAAAAGAAATAGGTTTCTGGAGATGTGTAATTTTATAGCTATGCACCTGCAGAAAGCATTCTGTAAAATATATTTCCTTTTTTATTTCGTCATTAAGGGTTCTCCTTTTTAGGGTACCTACCGTACCTCAATCAGGCTAAAATTAATATAAAATATAATAAATAATAAACGTCCATAATCCATTAAAGCACAGAAAAAAATAGGGTTCTAACTCAACGCTATCAAAAAATACGAGCATTTACGCATCGTTGTTTCGGCATTTTGTATGAAAATTGCCTCTCCTCAATTAAAATCTGGAAAACTTCCCGTGGACCTATAATTAAAAAAGTAAGAAGTGAAAACTAGAAGTAAAGGAATATTCTGAAAAAGCTAGAAAAAAGTAAACAATTATTATAATAACCATAAAATTTTTAAAAATATTCATAAACTTTTCACAGCTTTGCAGGAATATATGAAGCGTATATCGGATATTGGGCAGCGATCTACGTGCCGTTTGGACGCAACGTGTCTAGTATATTTAAATTTTATCATAGAAATTTATATCGACCGTGTGTTGCAGGCACCGTAGCAATATATTTGAATATAGTGCAATATATCAAAATATTTATGAGTTCTCGTTCCAGTCAAATGAGCCGCGGCGTTAAATTCCGCTACTAAAACTCCGTTTTTCCACTTTCCATTAAAATTCGACATATTGCACTTTGAGAAGGAAGTCAACGCTGCTCTTTGTCTTCCCAAAGCGGAAAAATAATAGCTAATTGATAATCGCGATTCAGGATTCGACCTATGCGCCACGATAAAAGATAATAGATTTAAACGTTTTTTTTCTCTTAAAGAAACTTACGTTATTTTCTCTTAACAAAATTTTCTTGAAACACTCAAGCCAATCGTTGTGCAGGAGCACAATTTAGTGACTGTAAAAGCTACAGGCTATGGGTTCGATTCGAAGTTGACGAAATGAAATATTTAATATTTACATTTCTTTGTTCTGGTGTCGAGGTAAAGCGCGGCTCTGCCACGCTTATCACGCAATGCCTTCGCAATGCCCTGCCGTCCGCTTGTGGCCCTGCATCATGACGGCCTCAAATATAATTTATATTTTTAATTTGAAGCAGTAGTTCTTGAGACCCCAAACACCCAAGCAAACTCTTCAGCTCAACAAAATTAATATACACTCCACAGTCCATTCCTACGTGAACCATACTAAAACCACAGTGACGCGTAAAACCGTAGCAGAATATTCAATTAAAGCCGCCCATTTCATCGTTCACAATATTTTTAACAAACTGTACTACATTTCAGCGGGTGTTTCGTTTAGACTGAACAAAAACGTCGGTCGGCGCTTTCAAAATATGCGGTACGGTCGAATAGAATAGCTTGAAATTGGAATAAAAGTGTTATTATTTATATATCTATATATAATACTACCCGAAATGGGAGGCTTCACCCGCTCGAGCTATACGAATATTTATTAAATATGTTTATGAAATTATTTTCAGTTTAGGGGGTTAATTCTCATAAACAATGAAACACGTGTTCAGTGAAATATTTTTAAGGGCCGAATTTCAAATTTTATGAAAATCGGTACCGATTTAAAGATTCTTCCATGGAAACTTTCAACCCCTACTTCTCCCCTTCGGGGTTAACAGTTTTCAAAATCCCTTCTTAGTAGTGTTCATATTATAAAAATAAACATCTGTCCAAATGTTCTACGTTTCTACGCACAGCGGTTACATCTTACCTTATTCACTGGGAACATTTCCTTTTATATACAGGAGAATCGAATCCACAACCAAAACCACTCCAAAAACTTGTCATATATTACAAATATATGTATTTGAATCCGTTTACACATACATATCAACTGATCTCATCTTAGAAAACTTTCATTCCCCCAATAAAACCATAGCGTCTCTCTACGCGATGTGGACAGACGATATGTCTTTTATTACAAGATTGCAACTTACTTTTATATATTTCCACTGTGGAGATGACTCTGAGATGGCTATAGGGATGCTGGGATGGGCTTTATGGCTGTGTGATCTTTTCGTGCTTTTAGAATTCTGTGTATATATAAATCTACGTATTAATATGGTACGGTAATAAATGCCATATATATAAGCCGTAGTGGCGCAATGGTGCTGTGTCTAGCTTTGAAAGCGATGGTTCTGTGTTCGATTCATATTCGGGGGAAATAATTATTTTGTTGTGAGAACATGTAAAACATCATTCCATCGAGGGGAATCGAGCTAACAATATTTTTTTTACAGTTACGTGCCATGTTGGCCTTCTATTCTTCATTTAAGCTTCTCTCACATAGCAGGGTTGACAAGGAACCTGGGAACCCAGTGCTGAGGTAAACCGTTTCCGATAAAGATACTCCATTTACCACTTTCCGCTGAATTCTGGAGCATTGTGTTGCGTGGCAGAACTTAACGCCGGGCTTTGTCTTGTTACCAGAGCAAGGAAGGGAAGTGTTTTATTAATAATAAATTTCCTGTATCTACCCTAATCCCTATATGTGGAATAGAGGGCGATGATTGTTTCTTATATATATGTCACTGAACTTACCTTTCGGCAAATTAAGCGATTCAAAAATCTATAATGAAAGTTTCATTAAAATCTTGTGTCCAGTAAGAAATTAGCAAAAATTTGAATTTTCATGGTTACTTATGCTTTCATGGACAACCAAACCATAGCGCGATGTAGACAACAGCTAACGCCATCTATGTTACCCCATAGAAGTTTGGAGTCCCATGCTTATTATCCTTTGATGAGACTACATACATTTTATTGTTATATTCTCACATTGTATTTATTTTGTATGGACATTCTTATAAGAAACGATGAAAAAATATTTTCTTATAAGAATTTGGCAAAAATTATTAATTAAAAAGCGTGTGATCGCCATAGATTGTTGATTCGATTCTCATTCGAAGAAACTAAATATTTAATATTTTCATTTTGCTCGCTCGCCGTTGAATTCAGTGGAAAGGGAGGATACGAATTCAGTGTTTAAATGGGAAATTGGAACTGGGAACGTTCCCAGGTTCCCTCTGCTTACCCCGCTATGTGCAGGATACAGCGTGAAGTTAAAAAAAATAAGAATGTGAGACACTGAAGAAGCCTATTTAATGACGTTAACGTTTAGTCGATTGGAAAAAATACTACAAAGTAACAAAAAATAATAATAAAAAGTATAACCAAAATAAAATATCCTTATAAAAATTAGAAAAATGATTTTAATAGACGGCCAAGAACAATAAAGGAAAACGTTGAAATACCTAAGATGTAATTTCAAGACAAGAATTTGTTATTTTAAGTCAAATTATAAAAAGTACCCTACGGTTGAATATTATAATTAAGTCGTTGTGTTTTTGTTATTATATTA
>JAKRZM010000027.1:95304-112761 GCA_036379175.1 Heliconius cydno galanthus | reverse complement strand
ATAGAAACGGGAGATACCCTAAATTCAATACTTTCAAGGCAATAAGCGTTAAATATAATAACTCCAAACCATTCATGACGTAAGGGCACAAACGTGCTACTTTATAGTGGGTTTAATTACCATTCGAGAAAATATTAAATTTTTTAATGTCCACGCTCTGATAACAAGGCAAAGCGCGGCGTTGAGTTTCGCTACCCAACACGTAATGTAATTCAAGAATTAGACAGAAAATGGGGAACGAAGGTGTGTTGATAGGAACAGTATATCTTAATACTATGTTCTCATAATCCCTCTATCTACGCTTCTATGTGTTACAATATTAAAACGACAAGTGTTATTTCACCTAAAAAAACAAAAAGAAATAAGAAATAAACATTATATTTTTCCAAGTAAACTTCATAAAAATAAGATTTCCGTACGTTTCCACGAAGCTCTGGAACAAGCAAGGATTATAAGAGGCAACAAAGCGGTGACAACGACAATTTATGGTCTGCGGTCGCCGTCGCCGGCACTGAATTAACATTAAAATAACTTACAAATTGCACACCGACCACTGTAGTAACTCCATTTTGTATTTTAATACACATTTTTTTTTAAATAATACATAAATAACTTCACGCTTATCACGCACGTTCCCGCTCCTCGTGCCGCATATAGCGGGATAGGCAAAGGTGTTAAGACACTCCGTTACTCGCGCACCACAAATTTTAGATGTGTGATGGTGTTGAGTGAAGGAGCTCAACGTCGCGTTTTGTTTTCTTACGAGAAAATGAAAATAATTCATTCTCCTATATGGGAATCGAATCTATTTAGGGTATTATTTATTTTTATATCCGTGTTTTGGTAGGAAAGAGAGCGGCATTGAGATAATTGTAAATTTTCAGTTTTATATTTTTTTTTTTAAATTCTCATTTCGTACTAAATTTCACAACTGTAGGTCCACGAAAAGTACTTTTGCAGAGAAAACGATGATAATAAATGATTACATTGATTTATTAATTAAATTATTCTCTACTGTGGTTCAAGGTATCGTAGGCCTGAATATTTCATATTAATTTGGAGACTGTTTATTGTGTGGTACAAGTAAATGTTGCTCTTTGTGAAATGATAATAAATAATTATTACCTTAAGTGGGGATTGAACTTACAACCGTCGCGTTTACGCTAGACACTAATTAACATTTAAGATTTTTTTTCATTAACATTTAAGAGTAAAGTGTTGTCACCCGACGCCATCCCGCGGCAAGTTAAAATGTGCTTGTTCTAAAAACACGGTGAAAGCCTGCCAAATGTACGCAATTTAAACAAAACAACATACGGGAGTAAATTATGGGCGTGGACGTTTCTATGTTATGCCGTTAAACGTAACATAATAGATTTTTTACCTACCTGCACAAGGCAATGTAGGCAGAGGGAACCTAGGGAATTTAGACTTGAGTCACTACGTTCCCCACTTTCGAGATATTGTTTTTTTTATTTACTAGAATGGATAAATGAAAATAATTGAAATATAATAATTGCCACGAGTGGACATTGAACCCAAAGCCGTTCTATGACAGTATAGTTTCTTTTTAAGGAAAAGCAAATTATTCTATTCAACCACGTATAGGATTTGTTATTTATTCGTCACATTATTTTCTTAGAGATTTTTTCTAATTACCCACTTTTTCTCAGAGATACACTTTATTGGACTAGTACTACAATATAAAAATATTTATAATGGACAATGCATGGAATGAATACATCTGAAATATAAAAATACATCTTAGTGAAATTAGAATACAAATCAAAAGAAATTATTTTTGTTTAGTAGTAAAACCTAATTGTAACGAATGAAAATCGAATCCACTACCATCAATATAAAATAACTTTTTCATAACAACGAAACCGTATCTATCGCCAGTTTCATTAAAAATAAAAAATAGCGTCTTCAATAGTATGAGCATCCGTATATTTCAGTAGAATACCGCGTCGGATCCTATGGGGCGTGGTGATTTACACATTGGAAGGTTCGATGTAAGATAATTCTCTCATTTGTCACATTCTACGTCCTGAATGGGTTAATTTGTATATACATTGGCATATTTAAACTATTTTATTGCATTGTTTATGGCATTTTATAGATTGTAAGTGTTTTTAAGCCAAAAAATATTACGTTTGACTGTAAATGCCGTGGTTGTAGGTTCGATTTCTATTTTTGTTGAGCTTCACGCTGTATCCCGCACACAGCAGGGTAGGCAAAAGGAACCTAGTGTTAAGCTCCGTTCATAATCCCATGTCGATTTCTACTTGGGGTAGTAATTCCTCAGAAATAAAAATCAAATATTTCTCGCTCTGGAGAATGATACGTACGATTCCTAAAAAAATATCATATTACAGATATTTTCATTTTCTCGATATGTTCCGTGTGTCATTTTAGGGGTTAAACTTTTCTATATTTGGAGATTCGACTTAGAGCTTAAACTAGGAAAATCCGGCTTGTAGTTTTTTCGTTCGGTACGTAAATTTCTATATCAATAGAAAGAGAGAAAAAAAAGAAATTGACCCTTATTTTCTTCCATATAGTAGAGAATACAAATCAATTTTTGAAATTATAAAAATCTTTTGAAAATCCATATAGTTTTTTAAAGACGTTTTGTCTCTTCTGAAAATACTCCTTCGTAGGCTGTTAGCAGAGTTACACTCTTACGCTCAATGTTAATAATGTATCTCCGATCTCCAGTTAACGTCAATCTTGGATTTTTTGACAAGTCTATCCAATCACTAACCTGCATGCCGTCCTCCATCTCTGTCTATTTCAATCTATGGTTGCAATTTATGGATTAGGATTGATTATTAACATCGGGCGTAAGGCGATAGTTTACTTTTAGTTTTATATTACTTATGATAATTAAATTCCTAATTATTATACAAAAAAAACGACTTAAATAAATAGCGCTTTTGTTTATTTATTAATAACAATCATAACTAACACAGATTACATGCATTAATAATTACTTATACTCGTACATTATTTAAAATTAACGATTTCCACTCAAAACTACCAAAATAAAACATACAAAATCATATAAAATAAAAAAAAAAAGCAATCAAGAGTTGTAAAATTTATATTCTAGGCTCTAATCGAACCCACGTCCCACCATTTACTTTGATATTGAACTCGTGTGGTTTCAACACAATAGGTTCTACGGTCTTCTCGCATCTTACTATCTTGAAGTTAAGTACGAGATTGTATAAAAGGACTTTCAGTTCCATCATGGCGAATCTCGATCCTGTACAAGAGTTATTGTTGTTATATTATAGAAATTATTTACATAAATTGTTACCTGTGTGCTATTCTTATATATAAGCTTATATATAAGGAATAGAGGATCTAACGTCCATCCTCATAAAGTTTCACATTTATAACATTAGTAGAATTTTAATTTGGCTGCTCTGGTAGAGCAGGCATTGATTTCACTCAACTCACTTAGACTATATCCCGTTTAAGCAGTTTCAGGGCTTTTAACACATGATAGGTTGACCAGAGTTTCTAGTGTTAAGACATTCAGTTCTTACTCTTTCTCTTTCCCGAAACATTCAGGACATTTCCCGAAATTTAGGTGGAACAGACAAAGTCGTGAGTGAGGAAATGTAAGCAATTAAATAAAATATTTTCCCCAACAATACAACCATCGCGCTTAGAATCAAATAGTCTTTTAAATAGAAAATATTATGTATCATATTGTATATACTCGTATAATATTATGCCTAATATAATATTCGATATTTACTTACCAATACAAATCCTAGGTCCCATCCCAAAAGGCATGAACGTGAAAGGCTTTATGTTATGTTTGTTCTCATCGGAGAATCGTTCAGGGTCGAATTTCTCTGGGTCAGGGTGATACAGAGGATCCATGTGAATGGAATTTACCATGTTGTATACTACATCCCCTGGGTTTAGCTGTATAAATAAACATAATAATTATAATTAGAAATCATCAGCGGTAGTTTAATATAATAATGTTGTCAACTGACAGACGAATGCCACCTCAGTCGACCCTGATCACGGGCTGCGAACGTGGGGTTTCCAAAAAGTATAAATATACGCTATTAGTCCGATTAAATAATTTCATTTAAAATGTGAAATTTTTCATTTAATTTCATTTAATAATCGCAAAAATCAAAGACCTTATTAATTATAATCACTTTGTTTAAGCAAACAGTCGTACGACTGTCAACACGCAATGCCTCCAGAATTCGGTGGAAAGTAGGGAACGGAAGAGTCTAAGTGGGGACAGAGTGTCCTTAACACTAGGTTCCCAAGTTACCTTTGCCTACTCTCCTATGTGTGTAGCTATGCAAACAATATAGTAGAGAGACAAAGCTTGACAGTAAATAAGATGATTGTAGATCCGATTGTCAGCCACAGGAATTAATTTTATTATAATTTCTCACTTTTGGTTAGAAAAAAGCAGCGTCAAATCGTGCCCAGTTGTCCGTGCATAGTAATATTACTTACTAAAAGTTCACAATGGACAAAAATGTTTAAAGCTAAAGTCTAGGCCCTGCCAAAAAATATATCTGGAGACGCCCATATCCTGTTAGGCCCCCGTCAATACCCAGTTAGTATAATGTAATATGTTTTATATGAGTAATAAGTTACTAAAGTTCTTCCACTCAACACGCAATGCCTCCAGAATTCGGCGGAGCTCAACGTCACCCAGAAATGAGAATAACTAACCTAACCCTCGTGTGAGATTCAAACAAACAACTATCGCCTTCCAGACAGAGACTGTACACATATGTTATGTACATATTGTACAGAAATAAATAAGATATTGAGTATTTTCGAGATATACTCGAGATATTGACTCTCAACAGGATATGTAAGTATTTGTATTGATTGCGTACTTCTACATAATTAAGTCGTTTTAAAGAGCATTGCAAAAATATAGTGCGTGGTAATTAAGTTGATGTTAATTAAAATATCCAGGACTTATAATTGAAAAAAAAAAGTAAACTTTATTTTAATTTGCAATTGTATCTACATATATTTTTTTAGCTTTATACAATCATTGAGGAGACATCACGTCTAGTGGCGGAACTTAACGCCGCGCTTTTAATACTATATAGTGAAATCAAAAAATACACCGAGTAGAATTCGTGTGTACATTACTACACATGCACATGCACATATACGCTTTAATAAGCCACACGCTGAATGTTAAGGGAAGATGATCAAAATACAATAGTTAAAACTGCATTTAATTTGGTTAAGCCAACAAACAGACAAAAACCTGATTAACTTTCCTACATTAAAAAATATCCTCAATAATCACAGCGATCAGTTACAATTTTGTTATATGTTACATACATTATAAATGGCTAAGGGCCTTAAAAATATTATTAGATATTATTAGAAGAACTCACTTTTACAGGCTTAGCGCCTTCCCTTGGCGGAGGGAGTTCATATTCTTTATTGCATACTCTATCCATTATAATGGCACCAGCCCATTTTCTGGAAGTTTCTGAAAAAAAAAGAAAAATAACAACAGCTTCACTAAAGAGAACCTAGAGTTAAGACATCCGTTTGCCACTTTCCACCGCGTTTTGGAGATAATGCGTGTTGAATGGCGGAATTTAACGACGCATTTTGTCTACCAGAGCGGAGAAATGAAAAAAGTCTACTCTCCCGAATGAGGATATCACACAAAACCGTTACGCCTGCGCCCCCGACAATTTCAAATATAAATAAATATACACACTAGGTTCCTTCTGTTCAACCTGTTATGTCAAATTTCCATTACGTGTAACAGCCTGTGGGAAACTCTTCTTTTTTATTTCCTCTTTTTGGTGGTATAAAGCTAGCCCACCAGTATCAAAAGGACCGTTTATTTTGAGAGTGGTGGAAGTCCATTTTCTTTTGTTTCGAGAAAATTAATGGTTAGTATATCGATGATTATGCAATTTCATTTACCGACCGATTTTAAGTTGTTCAAAACATGGGATTTTTTTGAGAAATTAAACACGGACTAGTTATATATAAAAAATTAACATTAAATTAAGCATGAATTACGTGATAGCTCATTTTTTACAAAAATGGACTTACACCACTTTCAAAATAAACGGTCCATATCTTAGGCATAATAAGTTACATTCCACTATTAAAATACAATATAAAAAAACAACATACATACCATTCAAAACACATTCCAAATATTTCAACACGTTCAAATTGTCATACGTAAGCTCCCCATGTTGCTTCTTAAAGCTTATTATCTCCTGGTATAATTTCTCCTGAACTTCTGGGTGTAGGGCAAGCTCGTGCACGCACATTACGACAGCGTTCGCTGACGTCTCGTAGCCTGCGACGAAGAAAACGAAAACTTGGGAGGCCAAATCGCTTTGTGTCCATTCTGAAATATATAGTTTGTTAGTTGTTGTCGAAAAAAATAGTGTTAAAACACTCCGGTGCATTCATTTTCATTCGGAGAAATGACATATTTAATATTTTAATTTTCTCGCCCTGATAACAACAGGAAAAGTGCAGCGTTCAGTTCCGCCACTCAACATACAATGCCTCTAGAATTAGGCGGAAAGTGGGGACTGGAAATGTCTTAATGGGGGTGTGCCTAACATTAGGTTCTCAGGTTTCCTCAGCCTGCTATGTAAGCAGCAGCGTAAGGCAATAAAAGAGTAGAAACAGAGAACCTAGTGAACCAATACATCCCCCAGTTTTGACTTTCCAAAGGGAAGAAGAGGTCGTTGAAAAAAATTTCCCCGTACAGGGATCGAATCCACAATTAATCGGTATACATTTATATATTATCCCACTGTACCTTAATAGTTAATTTCAATATCTAATGCATTTATCTAATAATTGATATATCGATGATAATTACAGCAATATTTGTTAGGAAAATGGTAAGTTTGATGAATTTAGATTGAAATTGATTTTACTAGAGCATAATACATACATAATATGTATGCTCTTAATTACGGTAAGGTAATTGAGTACTAAATAGCATTTTAAATGATGTAGTTTTGCCTATAAAACGTGGTTTTTGCGGGTTCATATCCAATTTGGGTAAACTTTTAGGTATATAAAGGAAGCCATCGTGGCTTAGAGGGACGTCGTCTCACTGTAAACGTGATGGTAGTGAGTTCAATTTCTATTAGGACAAATGATAATATTTAAACGTTTTTTATTTTCCTTGCTCCGGTAAAAAAAGATAAAGCGTGGCGATAAGTTGCGTCGATCAGCACGCAATGTCTCGAAAGGGATTGGGAAAGTGAGGATCATAGTATCTTAACACTAGGTTCCCTTCATGCGGGATACAGCTTGAGGCAAAGAAAAAAAGAAATAAAAAAATACAGAAAGACAAAAATCACTTACCACGTTGTACCGCTTTTGGTTTAAACGTATCTCCTTCGAGTGTAAAGTTGTCGTTTCCTTCGTTTTCAGCCTTTAATGATCCTAAAATAGTAAGTATGTTATATTATAATAAATGTATATAATAATATAGTCATAGGCAATTGTACCGCAATAGCTCAGTGGCCACCCCTAACCGAGTAAGTTATAGGTTCATATCCACTAAAGGCAATAAAGACAGTATAGGATAAAGCGTGAAGCTGCAAAAACAACTTTCTTCATATAGAACTCAGCAGTACAAGAATCATTAATCAAACCAGGATCAGAAAATTATCCACTTATAATTTCTTAACTCGGATTTGAATCCACAACAATCGCACTCAGCCTTTATAATTTAATTCTATTATACAATTTATACTTCTATATCTTCTATTATATTCATATTTCCTTTATAACATAATATCTTATACATTTATATAATAACAAAACTTTTACACCGAAAGCAGGAAAATCTGTCACGATCACGCCACAGTATTAATTTCCACGCAATGAGCGCAAAGTACGGCGGCGGATTCCACAGTGCTGTATATTATGACAAAATAATAATTATAACTGAATATTTTTTTCCCAGCTTCACGCTGTATCCCATATACAGCTGGGTATTTCCATAAAGGGAACCTAGTGTTTAGGCACTCCGTTCTCCATTTTCCACCGAATTCTGAAGGCATTCAGTTTTGAATGGAGGAATTCAATGGCGCTATTTGCCTCGATACCAGAGCGAAAAAATGAAAATATTTTATTAAATATTTTCTATTTCCTCGAGTGAAAATCGAACCCACAACCTGTCCCTGCACTGCGAGTACTTAGTAATATTAGTATAGATTTACCTTTAGAAGCTTCCATGAGCAATTGGATCATGTCTGGTCTTTCTATATTGTTCTTCTTTCGGTGCTCTATCGTACAGTTCACCAAGTCCCTGAAGAATTGCGTCGTTTTTTGTGGGAACAAATTTATACCTAATTTCTGTAAAATTTTTAATGCATTAAGCATTAAAATATTAATTTACTAGGAATTGTCCTCAACAGAACATAAAAAGATTATGGTATTTGTATGTATTTTTTTTATTATAGCAGGATAAAAGAGGGAATCTAGGGAAAATATTAATAAATAATAATTTATTCGCCCGAGTGGGGCTCGAACCCACAACCGTCGCGTTACAGTTACACCTTTGAGCCTGCGCCACTATGGCCTCTAAAAGAAAATATACAAACCTTACTAAAATTGGGGAATAGAGCCGTGAAAAAGAAATAGAACCGTTGTAAAATGTTGAATTTAAATAAGTTCAGGCCAGTTTTGTAGAATTCGTTGTCCTTGTCCTTTAAGGAGTCTATTTGGAGGCCGAAGCCCGCTGAAGCGATGACGTCATTGGTGTAACGACGTACGACGTCTTCGACATCGACATCTTCACTTGAGTGTTCTGTGGTTGAAAAAAATCAGTTAAGTGCGAGTCGGCGTTCCAAATGAGGATTCTAATAGACCTAAATATTTGATAATAATTTTAGCTTGATATCGATCTCGAGATAAATGGTTTTGACAGACGGTCAGATTGACTACAAAATGATCTTATAAGAGTTCCGTTTTTATCTTTTGACATACGGAACTCTAAAAGGGAAATAAATCTATATCTAGAAAATAACAATAAATAACTTTGGAAACCATAACTATCTACGTATATCTAAAGAATTAAAACCGTGTCAATATAGCGTCTACATTAACTTTCACATAGAAAATGTAATCAGAAAATTCGTTAATTCGAATTTCTCATTATTATAATTGCTTAGAAACCAAACAGGGGCCAAAATCATACGTCGAGTTAGCATTAAACGTAGATAGCGTTCACACAAAGTTAAATTAGATTTAAATGTCATTAAAAGTTTCATAGCGTTTAATTCAAATTATAGCAAGTAAATGTGTACAAGTTGATTAATTCCGCAATTGCTTTCTTTGTTTGTAATTTTCATATTTGGGTTCCAGCTTCAGGTTACTTGGAGCTTAATTTGTTTACTTAATTTAAATACTGACTTCGAAGATTTGCTATTTGCAATGGTTGTGAGTTCATGCCACACATGCCGCCCCACTTTCCGCCAAATTTTCAGGCTTTGCGTGTTAAGTGGCGGGACTCAACGCCGCGGGTTGCCTCGTTACCATTATAGCAAGAAAATTAAAATATTAAGTATCTCATTTCTCCTAGTGAGAATCGCACCCTCAATTCTGCCATCAGACCACGACGGTCTCAATCGTATTTAAAGAAATATTTATCCCGAAGGCGTGGTGACCTTAGAATCAAGACATTTCGTTCTCTTTTATGCGACAGACATTGCGTGTTTAGTACCAACAAAAAAATAATAACACATAAATATAGCTTAGAATTTTTTATACGTCTGTCCCAAGAGTCACAGAGTCACATTCAAAATGCTTATATGTAATTGGCCTCTGAACGTCGCAATTATTGATACAAGGTCAACCAAGGAACACGTATAACGTACGAGTATATTGATTACACTTGTTATACAAATCTTTTGTTTTTTGTTTTAGTTTCGCGCTGTATTTCGCACGTAGGCAGAGGGAACCTGGGAACCTAGTCCATTCCCATTAATATTTCTACCGCCGCTGTACTCTGAAGATTTCATAGACATTCAGAACCACAACCGTTGTGTATGTCAAAAACGTGTTGCCTGTGCTTTGTCTGTCTGGGATTTGACCGTAATTATTATAAGAAAAACGGGAACCGAGAACGGAGTATCATAACACTAGGCACCCTCTGCCTACCCTACTGTGTACGGGATGCAGCGTGAAGCTGAAAAAAATCACACTTACAAAGGTGCGAGTTATAATTAGTATTAATTAACATATATGTACTGTTAATAGATACTTTATTCAATTAAATATGAAATTATTAAATATTTCCATAATTTACGATATCAACTAATTACCTTGCAAATATTTAATAATATTGCCGCTAATTTCCGTCATGAAAGGCATCATACGTCGCATCTTTGATCCTGTGAAAGCCGGGCTTAGTGTGGTGCGCATGTCGTGCCACTTTTCACCTGTAAAAGGAATCAAATGTTACATAATATTTATATTTGAGGCCCTCGTGGCGGGTCGGACCGTAACACGACGGTGTGGGTTCGATTCCCACTCGAGTTCAAGTAACTATTATGAGAGAGACGGGAGTAGTCTTTATGTGAAGTTTATTGTGCAAAATATTATTGTATTAATTACTAATTCAAAAATGATAGGTGATTTATTGATTCTATTTAAAATACGTTATTTTTGGAGTTGCTCGTTGCCCCCCAATTATTATTCGCCGCTGTCCTTCTCACCGACGAAGACCACAAGTTATTAAACACAAACGAAGTAGTCCTCATAAAGTCCAAACAAAAAAAAATAAAGAACTATACGGACTGTCCTAACACTAGGTTGCCAGGTTCCCTATACTTACCTTGCTATGTTAAGCTAAATAAATAATTAATTATTAATAAAATAAAAACATAAAATATAGATATTTGCTTGTAAATGATAATACTATAACTATATAAACAACATGTGCTAAAAATATCACACTGATGTACGAGATATGAGCAAGCGAATGTTTTTTATTTCATTGTCGATGTTTTTGTTATTAGCCTACTATATAGGGTATGCAGAGGTCACGTAGTGTTAAGACACTCCATTCGCCACTTTTCGCCCAATTTTCGAGACATAGCGTGTTGAATAGCGGAATTCAACGCCGCGCTTCGTCTTCTTACCAAAATAATGTATTTCCTTGAGTGGGAATTGAACCCACAATCGTCACGTTATTATAGTAGTAAAGTTAAGAAATTACCTTTCAACATAATTAGACTCCCACCAAAGAGTGGTTCGGTTTCTTCAGAAAAGAATTGTTTGTGATCAACGAAATGATCGAAGTCCTTAATAGTGATTGCCTTTATTAATTCAGGGTCCCTTATAATATATATTGGTGTCGTACCTTCAATGTAACCGACATATCTGTAATTTAAAAAATGTAATAATTAATTACTTTAACTTTTAACACTTTTAAACTGTTTTTCCATACTTAAAAAAGAATCATATTTTTTTTTAGAAAACGTAATAAAATTTGAACGTAGTAGGATTCCAATCCGCACCTCATAGAAACCGTACAAGGCGCTCTGACCACTAGGCGTGTATAGTAGGGTAGCCTAGTGTTGAGACACTCCTTTATCAACTTTCCGCCAGAATTCCAGACATTGTGTTGTACGGCGAGACCTAATGCCGATCTTTGTCTTGTTAGGGCACAGAAATTAAAATAGTTCATTGCTCCGAATATGAATCGAATGGGATTATCATGTTTTAAGATATATTTTTTCTTTTTTTCAGCTTCACGGGTAGGCAAAGGGAGCCTTTTATTAAGATCCACTTTCCCTCTACCTCTGGAGCCATTGCCAGTTGAGTGGCGGAACTCAACGCCGTGCTTTGCCTCGACACCAGAGCGACGAAATAAATATATTTAATATTTAATTTTCTTGAGTAGAATTCGAGCCCACAATCTATCGCGTTTACAAGCTCACGCTTGTGCCCCTAGTCCATAACAGGGTTCAATATCATAATTGTAAATTAAATTAATTGTATTAAAATTTTATTTACAAAGATATTGAACTAAATTTAAATTTTTGAGTTCATGACATTGAAATAGATTAGTTGTTATTTGTTTGCATAAAAATCTCAAAGATATCGAATAGGATATTCGGTCAAAGTTCAGACGGTCCGTCGGGAATGATGATTATTTTCGTTACTATAAATATTTTGACATTATGTGTAGACAAGTACATATTTATATTTATTATGGAATTGTTAAATAATAAATGTAATTATACATATTTAATATCTACAACCGTTATTGATGGATTCGATACTAACATGGATATTTTTTTAAATTTTTGTTTGGGGTAGTTATTTTTTAATTATATATTTTTTTATGGGCTCCTTCTTTTTGAAAATATGAGTCGATTAAAAATAACTTTTGCTTAGTTTCGCCCAATTCCTGCCAAATTTTCGAACGATTCCATGTTGAGTGGATGAAGCTAAGGCTGCGCGAAAGTACTTTCTTTCTCTATTATGTAGATATTAAGTGCGATCAGAAAATCGCTATACGGGAGAAAAAAAAATCTCCTCCGATTCTTGACACCTTTTACTATAATGCTATAAATGTTTAAAGATATATATGTCTTATATAAATTGGCAGCAGTCCCTAAACCATGTTAATTAATTATCATTTAAATTTTTTTAAGTATCGGAAAAAATATTTATATTTGAATATTTTTTTTCATATTAGAGGAATGTGTAGACAATAAACATACAAGACAGATGTAATACAAATGAACTGATAACCAGTATAAGTAACGAGCATATAAATAATATCTTAATTAATGAATAACAACTTTGATAATGATATTAATTATAAAATTAAGTTATATTATAAAATAATAATATAGATAAGAACATAATGATTGTCAAAAACATAAACAAATACAGAAATTTTTAATAAAGTTCTTTGATTATTTTATTAAAACCTTGACCATTTTTCACATATGTTATGCTGCTGTCGCGAGCTTAATCTATATACAAGTAGATATTAAGATCTACCAGCAAAAACTGTATTACATTTGTTATCTTACAAGCAAAAATAATATTTAATACAAAACATCCTTTGAGGACTTGAACCCAGAACCATATCCCTTGGTAATACTACGTATCGCTCATTTAGTGTAACAATGACTTTTTTGTACTTTTTCAAATATATCAGGAGACGCTCTCAAAGTTTATAACTAACATTTTCACATCTATTAACATATGTAACTTAAAAAAAATCCAATTTCGTCGTTATTGCTTCAAATAAGCTATTATATATGATATTAATTTTTCTTAGAACTTACTTTTCATTTGGGAAAGCTTTATAGACAGCGTCGATATCTTCAATCATATGATTTCTTACGAAAGTACTTTTTAATATATTGCCAAAAATGGGAACACCGGGTATATATTTCACCCCTTTCTCCTCAAAAAAGTTTTTATTTTTTTTATGTAAATACAAAAAGTAAACTATCAAGGCCGTTAAGGCAAATATAACTATTTCAACGATNGGTACCCATGGAGACAGAAATTAATAATAACGTAGATCCCACAGGCGAAGCGCGGGCGGGCCGCTAGTTAATTATAAAATTATGTTATATTATAAAATAATAATATAGATAACAACATAATGATTGTCAAAAACATAAACAAATACAGAAATTTTTAATAAGGTTCTTTTGATTATTTTATTAAAACCTTGACCATTTTTCACATTTTTTATGCTGCTGTCGCGAGCTTAATCTATATACAAGTACATATTAAGATCTACCAGCAAAAACTGTATTACATTTGTTATCTTACAAGCAAAAATAATATTTAATACAAAACATCCTTTGAGGACTTGAACCCAGAACCATATCGCTTGGTAACACTACGTATCGCTCATTTGGTGTAACAATGACTTGTTTGTACTTTTTCAAATATTGCAGGAGACGCTCTCAAAGTTTATAAATAACATTTTCACATCTATTAATACATAGTAACATACATATGTAACTTTAAAAAAATCCAATATTAATTTTTCTAAGAACTTACTTTTCATTTGGGAAAGCTTTATAGACAGCGTCGATATCTTCAATCATATGATTTCTTACGAAAGTACTTTTTAATATATTTCCAAAAATGGGGACACCGGGTATATATTTTACCCCTTTCTCCTCAAAAAAGTTTTTATTTTTTTTATGTAAATACAAAAAGTAAACTATCAAGGCTGTTAAGGCAAATATAACTATTTCAACGATCATTTTGTATGAACACCCGAAATGTACTGATGCTATGACAAAATCATATTCGTACAATCTGTGTTAGTTATCATTGCTGCGTAGTTTGTGGTTTTGATTTATAAACGTTTAGCGATTTTTTTATTCTTAATTATTTTAAGCCAAATCCTTAAAATAATTAAAGATAAAAAATGCTAAGCGCTAAAGCTTTTATCTTAGCTAGCTAGTTTTACCTTAGAAATAATGTACATATATGTAAAATTATTATATAACTAGCGGCCCGCTCGTGGTTTCACCCGCGTGAATTATGTTATTATTAATTTCTGTCTCCATGACTACGTCCTAGTGACGTCTATGCAAAATTTGAGACTCCTAGCATTTGTAGTAACGAAGTTTCATACAAACTTTCGACCCCAAAAACAACCCCTTAGAAGTCGAATATTGCAAATTCCCGTCTTAGCGAGCACCTACGTCCTATAAGTAACTCCTATGCAAAATTTGAGATTCCTAGCACATGTAGTTTCTGAGATTTCGTGATGAGTGAGTGACCTTTTGATATATAGATTTATAAAGTGTTCAGAAAAAACTTACTTTTCATCTGGGAAAGCTTTATAAATTGCGTCAATGTCATCTACAAAATGATTTTTGTGGAATGTGCTTTTTACAATATTACCAAAAACGGGAACGCCAGGTATATATTTCACCCCTTTCTCCTTAAAAAAGTCTTGATTTTTTTTATGTAGATACAAAAAGTAGACTATTAAAGCAGTCAGGCCAAATATAACTATTTCAACGATCATTTTAGAAGAACGCCCGAGATGCACTGATCCTACAAAATAACATTATTACACATATGTACATACATACGTACGATGTGTATTCGTTATCATTGTTGCGTAGTTTGCAATAATAATTTAAAAGCGTTTAGCGTGTTATTAACGGCGTCACGGTTTTTGCTATTTAGGGCTATTATTTTTTAGGATTTAATCACAAATATATAGTTTTCAGATATTTTTCTGAACTGCTAAATTTCCTAATTCTAGGTTAACCAGACGTACCTAATTAATTTTGATTACCTTTATAGAGTCGAAACACGCGTTTTTTGCTATATAAATTGCAATATAATACGTTTTCAGGAAATCATGGGGCCGTAGATCTATGTATATAGTTTGAATTTCAACTCGATATCTGCAAGCATTCCTGAGATAAAGGCTCTTGACAGACAGACAGACGAACGGACAACAAAGTGATGTTATAATTATTCCTTTTTTCCTTAAAGGGTAGGGAACCCTAAAAAAAATAAATATACTTGTAGATTCTTTTCGCACCCTGTCGTAGTAACGACTTTTAATCAAAGTAAAACTTGTCACAATCTTGTAACTTAAAAATTCTATTCAATTGATAAATTTATGGCGTCGGCTCAATGCTCTTGAACATCCTTTTATTAGTTAAGAGTTTTGTTTCCCCTCGAGATTTTGTGATTGTTCATGCGCTAACCGTGGGAGGGTCATACAAACATACATATAAATTGCTTTAGTATGTATAAAAACAATTTTATAATTACTTTTTTATTAGTCAGTTATGTTAGAAAAATATAAAAAAAATATATGTTAAAATTTCGATAGAAATCGTCTACGTACTATATAGATTATTATATTTCTCTCAATTACTTTGATATCATATCTTTAGACAAGCACATGTTAAATAATTTCCTCTACAATATTAATAAACGAAGGATTACCATCTAGAAGTGCAATATCTCAAGAGGCTTTGTACTTTAATGTCTCAATTAATCAGTGCTCGTACGATAAGATAATAGCTTCGTAGTTTTAGTGGTTAAATTGTACTATAAATCATAAGATATTAGGTTCAAATTTTGTGGTCTACAAAACTTAGGTATTTGTTAGTGTGATTGACACCAATCACACTTCTACACAAATATCTACAACTGCTATAGATTGCGCTTGGAGCTGTAAGTTATATATGCTTAGACTCAAGTGGTTTAAGAGGCTACTAGCCTCTAAAGAGGACGACTATTCAGATCCTGACTCCATCATCAGATCAGGTCCAGGATACCGTATTATTTTATTGTCTCCAAATAAAGTACATAAAGTTGTCATGTACAAAGCTACATAAAGTTGTCATGTACAAAGCTACATAAAGTTGTCATGTATATAGCGAAGTATTGAAAATTTTCGTTTCATTAGGTCACATACTAAAGGAACATCTGTACCAGATATAACCCTTGCTTCCATTTTATTAGAGACACTTAATTCAATTGATTTTGATTGACACCACTAACGTGAAACAGTGATGCATTCAATACGCAATATCGCGAAAATTGGGTACCTAGTGCATGGATGGAGTGTTTTAACACTAGGTTCTCTCTGCCAATCCTGCTAGTGGGTTCCAATTGATGTAATATTATCATTTCTACACTGACAGTTTAACAAGAGAAACTTTCTAACTTTTTAACTTTTCGAGTTTAATTCTTGATAAATGTTGCGTGGGAAACATGCTTAGTTCCTTAACATTTATACCAGCGGTTCCTCTGCCTATCTTGCGAATGCGGCAAATAAAAACTATTATATATAAAACATATAAAAAATCCTGTATGAAAAGTACAAAAACTTATAAAATTAACTTGAATAAAATCGAAAACAAATAAAACTTACAAATCGAATCCACGACCCACCTCAATAAAACACCACCCTCTATATCCGACGTACGCTGGACCGTTGATTTTGGTCCGTCCACATAAACACAGGTAGTTTACTCTGCGTTACACTGTGTATGTATATTTTAAACCATAAACCAATAGTTCATACATTTATTCATGAGTGCCGCATTTTGCTGAAATGTATGTACTGGTTTGTATGTAAGAACATATTATGTTTATATGTATGCTAGTAATTGTTCTTTGAATGTCTTGAATCATAAAGGGAACCTGGGAACCTAGTGTATAAGACATTCCATTCCCATTAAGATACTTTCCTCACTTTTGGCCGAATTCTGGAATCATTGCGTGTTGAGGGGCGGAACTGAACGCCGCGTTTTGCTAGTGTTACTTATTATTTTATTATCCTATCCTATCTATACTAATATAATAAAGCGGGAGAGTTTGTTTGTTTGTTTGTTTGTTTGAACGCTAAGATCTCTGGATCTACTGGTCCGATTTACTATGTTTTTGTTTTGTATGAAAGCT
>JAKRZM010000027.1:52028-94795 GCA_036379175.1 Heliconius cydno galanthus | reverse complement strand
CACCGATTTTTATAAAATTTGAAATTTAAATTTTTAAAAGTATTTAATTGAACACGTTTTTCATCGTTTTCTAGAATTCTCCCCCTATGGGTGCAAATAAGGGGTTGAGAGTTTGTATGGAAAAATCTTTAAATCGTCACCGATTTTTATAAAATTTGAAATTTAGACTTAAAAATATTCCATTGAACACTTTTTTCATGGTTTATTAGAAGTCACCCCCGAGGATGCAAATAAGCAGGCGAAGCTGCGCGCGTCCGCTAGTAAAACAATATAACTCCATTAAATATATTGTTAATCAAGAAGCTTACACGATTACGTGATGCGGAGTTCCAAATATCATTATTTCTGTCTACCATTAATACATTGTGTAAGACGTGTGTTATCGTTGTAATGTATGGATATGACTTTACAGCGTGAACTGAGGTTAATTGTGATATAAATCGATCAAATTGGTGTATTTGTATTATAATATAAAAATTGATCCAGAAGCCAGTCGTGGCGCAGGTGCACATGAGTGTTGACTGTGAACGTGACTGGTTATGTTAAGGTAAAGCGCGGCGTTTAGTTCCGTCAGTCAACAAGCAATGACTCAAGAATTTAGCGAAAAATTGGGAACGGAATGTTTTAACATTAGGTTCTCTATGCCTACCCTGCGGGATACAGCGGAAAAATGTAAGTTTTTAGATTAAGCGTTGAGTTACGCCACTCAATATGCAATGTATGAAATTCAGGTGACAAGTAGGAAATGGAGTGTCTTGATTTTATCTAGATACCCTGCTATATGCAAATAAATAACTTTTACATTCAGAGTTAAATAATCCTTAAGAAAATATTCATTCAACCAAACATTCATCTTAACATATTACTTTTTAAGCGTCTAATCCCTAACCTAAACGATTGATTTCTTTTGAAAAAAAAATCCCTTCATGCGTTGTTTTCACTCACAAATATATCTCTTTATTTACAATATTCGTTATTGGCGATATAATTGTAATATTACTTGGTTATGTAGAAAGAAGATGAAGTGAGCGTTAAAGAAAATTTAAATGGACCCCTTAAACCTGCACATAGGTTGGGTCTTAGGTACTGATCTCTAACTCCTCACCCTGCAATATCACAAGTCTGGCTCTCGCCAGAGACTCTAAGCCATGTTAAGTAGTTTCTTCTTATTATGTTATGCCAATACAGTTTAAACTTTATGATTATAGTAAGTTCGAATACATTAAATTAAATTAGCTTAAGTAAATTCGATTTTAAGTAAGATTGTAAGTGTATTTAATTGAAAAAGAATATAATATAATTAAGAAGTGGAACTCCCTGCCTGCTGAACTGTTCCCCGACAAGTATAACCTGGCCCCCTTTAAAGAACGAGTAAATAGGCACTACCTAGACAAGCATGCTCCACCTCCGTTCGCATCGTCTATTTCCACCAGGTGAGATAGCGGACAAATGCTTGCCTATCAACAATAAAAATAAAAAAAATAATTAAACAGCTAAGGCATATCCATATATTGTAAATGTAATGAGATTACTCTTTATTACGTTATTACGCTTTACTTAGAGACGTTTTGGTTTATTTAATATTGACAGTCATGGTTTCGCTTTCACTCATTAAGCTCGCTTTTAAAGTAACGAAATTCTAATCCACAATCTTATATACTCGTATAATAATATTCTCACTCAGAAACATTAATTAGTGTTTAATTGCGTTTAGTACATTGCCAGTAATTTTACTTATGGCGTAGCTTTAACTGGTACAGGGTGCAATGTTTGTCTTTATATTTGACTTAAGAAATGCTTTCATTAAAATAGTAATACTTAATCTTAAAATCGGTATTTTAATTATTTTATAATTATATTAATATATTACGAATAGTCGTTAATTATTGTTATCCACAATTAGGTATTTATATCGTTCTGACGCTGCTAGGTCTTAGGTGTTAGATTGAAAGTGAGAGAAATTGGGGAACAGAGTTTCTCCGTTCTCTCTGACTACCCCGCTAATGTTAAAGCTTGAAGTTAAGTAAAGTTAAGCATCTCTTCTTCTTCTCAATCGTAACGCTCTTGACCATCACGTAGTCACGTTTTTGGCTAGTTAAGCATACAAATCTATATATTTAGAAGTAGGTGTATCAACAAAATCAATACAAAAAAGATACCAGCGGGATATTGTATTCCAAAGAAAACAAAATGTCCCCCAAGATTGCTGGATGTATAGATAGATGTTTGTTCATTAGATGCCGCTTGTTTATTCAATACTCGTATCTGATGCGTCAATATCGGCTTATCTGCAATATTATATGGCAGTTATATTTATGCCGCCAGCGTGGCGCTTTTGCTAATTTTTTTTTGGGTATTTTTGATATTGAAGTAGCGTAACTTAACGACGCGTTTAATGTACACCTTAATAGAGTGGGTAGTGGTAAAAACCACTTTGAGTTTGTCCTAATGTAGGCACAGCGAGCGATTGTAGGCGCGACGGATATAGGTTTGATTCCTAGTCAAGGGAATAACCTGTTTTATCGATTAGGTAAGTAAACGCCAACACGCGGTATCTTGAAATTAAAGCGGTATTCCCGACATGCGAGATACAATATATAGTTAAAAAAAGATTTTTTGTACTAAATATCTAATTTATTTATGCCATAAACTTATATATCTGATATTTAATATGTGAAACCTTATAATACTTTTTTGAAAGTAAATAATGAAGTTGTCATTTTCATACTATGAGGCAGCCTTCTCAAAATATGCCTCGAGCTTTTATACCTATGATTCAAATACACGTGTGACATCAACCTGCCTCACTATATTTTTCCTCATATAATTGACTAATATCTATATATTTCATGACTGCAAAAATGCTATGTTTATTATCTTATTGATAGTATATTTTATTTTAAATAATATATTAGAGAGAAAGTAGAGAACCCAGTGTTTCAGCACTACTCCAAAGTAGTCGCTTACCCATCTTTCCTACGAAATGCATAAAAAAAAACTGTCTCAAAAAATCACAGCAATGTGGAGAACAGAGTGTCTTAACGTTAAGTTTACGCTTAAATTTTAATAAATTCTAATAAATATATTCTCAAAAAAAATGGCAGTTATACTTTGATGACAATATAAGATTATGATATAAACGGACTGGAACGATGATGGAACCCGGAACCTCTGGAGACCTATATATTGGAACTCTCCAGAGGTTCCTAGTACAATCTATCGCTCCGAGCACATTCTATACTACCAATGTCACTAACATAGACAGTTTACCAAAAGTCAATATAATAGCCAAACATTTTGTTATATCAACAAGTAATTTTGATAAATGTTATCTTACTATCTAACCCCGTAGTGGGGTCGGGAAATTGTTTTCTGGAGCAGATAAATATGTCTCGTGTCGGCTGAAGCTTGGGCACATCGATCATAATACGATTACAAGTCACCCGACTTACTGTGGCCAACATTTGTGTATTATAGGGAAAAAATCTTTTAATTAAGGGGTAGTAAAAATTAGGGGGTAGTAAGATGAGGAGTCAGGTAAACATGAAAGGTTGTGGGTTCGAACCCCATTCGAGAAAATTTACATTTTCTAGCTCCGGTGACAAGGTAAAGCGCAGTGATGAATTCCGCCACTCAACATGTAATTCCTCCAGATGTCGGCGGGAAGTGGGCAACGTAGGGTCTTAACATTATGCTCCCTCTACCTAAACTAACCTAACCTGCTGTGTGCGGGATATAGCGTGAAGCTGGGAAGTATAAAATGTGTTCAGGTAGTGTACTTCAAATTTAATATAAGTAAATATTTTTATTTGATTTAAAAATATAAATTGGGCATTGGATTTTATAACCACCGTTGGATTTTTCAGTCAACATGCAAAAATTAAATAGCCTAAAAGAAACCTCTAGTCTTTTTTAAATTAACATAAATGGAAAAAGAAATATACGAGTATTTTTTTATATTTATCCTAATTGTATCCTAAATACACGACACCCTAATCTCAACAAAATCTGTCTTCAACAGGAAAATATAGGGGGAGTTTGTAGATAACGAAAAACATTGTGCGTCACCCCCTGGCTGGGAACCGAATCTACACCCTATCAACGAATATATTCGACTATAAGTATATTATTGATGAATTTAGTTAGCTTGTTAAACAGAGATTTGTACTAACAAAATGTCAACTTTGCTGACATGTGACCAATTAATTTGGTTTGTTTTATTCTTGTTTGTTTAAATAATAGTGGATGTCGTTCTGATGTTGGATTAAAAGGTAATGATGTATACTATTCGGGGGATTATTTTTTATTAAATATAGTAATAATATGTTATTTTTATATTAATAATCTGGAATATTTATTTGGGGCCAACGTGGAACAGCATATGTACTGATGCTGTACTGCTGATTGTAAATGCGATGGTTATGGGTGTTATTTCCAATGTGGGGAATTAATTACTATAATTTTCTCGTTCTAGTAAGATGACGAAACCCGGCAGGTTTTTTGTCGAAAATTAGGCGGAACGTGGAGAACGGATGCACTTGTAGCTCTCTATCTGCCTATATTTAGGGGATATATGGGATTGAATTTATTAACACGTTCTTTGAAATCATACGGATCTTTAAAATGTTATTTGACTTTATATAAAGAAAAATATAATTTCTGCAAATACGATTTGAACCCAATACCTGTAAACTATAACACAAATCAACCACTACACGAACTGGTATCCCCAACTATTCCAAGTCAGCAGTGGGTACATGCTTGCTACATTATTGAGTTATGACACTTGATTTTAGTTGATGGCCGTTGTTTAGCTGAGTTATGTGAAACTTCTACGTAGTTCAGAATACTAATATACAACCATTTAATTATATAACCCTTTGTGATGAAATTGTTGAATGTGTTAAGAGGATTTGGCAAATATTTAAATGTTAATTTTGTATTGTTTTACTTTTAACTGACCTCTAAAAGGACTGTTCTCAATTTGGTCGGTTTATATTTAATACTATTCTCGAACTAATAACGCATTATAAATTGAACAGTTTGTTCTTAGATTCGTTTTAAGCTAAAGCAGGTAATAGCAGGGTAGTAGAGTAACCTTGTGTAAATATACTATTTTTCCCATTATCCGCATAATTTAAAAAAATATATTTAGTCCCTTAAGTAGAAATAGAACTAACTACTGTTGCGCTTATATGTAGACGCTGTGCCACCACTCCACAAGACCCTCAATATCCAATTTCATTCAAATAATTACAAATGAACGCGACTTCAACTGATTTCAAAACCGGGATTCAAACCCAAACACCTCACAGGACAATAAGCATTACATACTCACACTGACGTTACTAACCAAAGCGATTCGGCAAATAACAGCAAAACTCGGAAATCCGTGACAATTGACCAGTCTCAGAGATGAAATTAAATCGCGGGACACTTCGCACCTGCCCGAAAACCGATTAAAATGATAGAACGATGGGAGCGGATTTGACGAAGATACTGAACTGCTGGAAGTAACTAGACTTATTATGTTTCTGTAACGCCGAATTTTCGAGGAATTCCGTATTCCGTAACTCCTTCGTTCTTTTAAAAAAATATATAAAAATTTTCAACAAAAAGTATTTAATTTAAAAATTTGGGACCAGTCGTTAGTGCAGGGGCACAAAGTGTGCTGCAAAATCGACTGGGTATGGGTTGGGTCCCCACTTGAGGAAAGGAAATATTTATAGCATGAAGAAACATTCTTGATTCTACTTAACCAAGGGAATATATATCTTATTTAAATATTTTTTTAAAAGCTGCACGCTGTATCTCGTATATAGCAGCATAGGCAGAAAGAACTCCGGAACCTAGTGTCATGACGTTCCGTTCCCATTAAGACACTTCCGTTCCCTTCTTATCGCTGAATGCTGGAGCGATTACGAGTGGCGGGATTCAACGCCGCGCTTTGACTCGTTACCAGAGCAAGGTAGCGATTACAGTTGCACGCCCCGACACCCTCAAAAATATATCCCCATAAATAACTCTTACAATTTCTAAAATTATAATAAACAAATGAAATTAGCTCACCCGCAAAATAACCAATTTTGCGCAGAAAATTGTATCTTTGTTCTTGATTTAATCTTTCACTCCCCGTATTGCGCGGGTGAAATTTTTCAAACGTCACCGTTTGACAAATGCTCCGCGGGGACCCGCCGCAAATTACAATCCGGCCATTTTGCTCACTCTTTTTTTTTTAATTGGCACAGATGTAGGTTTAGGTGTTACGTCGTTCTGCCTTTTGGTGATTAAAGATTCTTTTTATTACGTTGTGATTGCAGTGAAGTGTTTGATTTGTGGTTTTTCATCAAATTGACTGGCGGAGTTCAACGACGCGCCTTGTCTTGTACTAGAATGAAGAAATGGAAACATTAAATAGTTTATTCCCTCACAGTCAAAAGATTACTTGTTCAATAATTAAATAGAATCGATTGACAGAATCAGTCTCAAGTAACATTTTTGAATCACCTTAACAACACTACAATTAGTGTATGCAAACAATAATTTATTACAGCCGAAGGGTTCCATTTCGCTTGCAATTGTTTCATATATTTGTTTATCATTACGCCTTCATATCTTTTAATTGATAAGAGCACTGACGCGGAACCCATTGTTGATTGTGAAGGGGTCTTGGTAATTGGGTACGGGGTTGAAATGCATGCAAATGATTTGCATGTTTTTTTGTTTTGTTTCTTTGGAGTTTTTTTTTCTTGGTCTTGGTTATATAAAATGCTGCAGCTGGATTTGAACCCGCGCCCGTTACTCTTGGAAAACGTTATAGTCAATCAATGTATGTGTTTTTATATTGAATGAAATTTATGTAGAAAAATTAGGAATATAGTGCTTTTTTTGCGAAAAATAAATCTATTCTCAGGACTCTCTAAAAGACTTAATATATCATATTTTTTTCCTCAAAGAGTAAGAGAGTAAACTGCCACATATCCGGTGTGAATTGAATTAGTGAAACAACAGAGAGACCGGAAATAGTCAATACTTTGTCAGATTTCGAGACGACATTGTGTATTGAACACCGCCTCCGCCTACCCTAAGTTAGGGGTGAAAGCGTTATATTGACGTTATTACTTTTTTTCCAGACATTGCGTGTAAAGGGGTCTTAACGCCGCGGTCTCCCTTGTTACCAGAACAAGGAAATTTAATATTAAATAATTCATGGTACCGAATGGAAATCGTACCCATAATCGTCACGTCTACAGTCAAACGTTTAAGCCGCTGCGCCACCACGACCTCTCCTTTTTTTGGATAGAAACGAAGAATTATTGGTTTTTAGCTTCACGTTTAATCCCTAGCGGGATAACAAGAAGGTACCGAGCGCCAAACGCTCTTACACCTTGTCCACTGTCTTCAACCTCGCTATCCGTGGTCTTTCGGGTCTCGTCCTGGCTTATTAGAGACTTTTCTCCAATTTTTGTCACCGTTGCTAGCGCCAGTTTTATCTTCTGTTACAAATGATATAATTATAGTATAAACAAAAGAAAATAAGGCACGCAATCATGGAACGACGAATGTGAAGGGTAGAATTCACGCAGCTGGGTAGGCAGAGGGAACCTCGTGTTAAGACTTCATTCTCCATTTTCAGCCGAATTTTGCCGGAACTCAACGCCGCACTTTACCTCGACGCCAGAGGGAAGAAATGAAAATATTAATTATTTAATTTCCTCTATTGGGAATCGAACCTTTAACCTGTCACGTTTACAATCATACTTTGTGTGTGACGACGGACAGAGTGCAACCGGCGTTCATCGCATTTATAAGATTATACATTAAATTATCACGTCAAAAAAAGACAACAAAAACCTCTTTCCCAATATAAATGTTAGTAATTTCGCAGCTTTTCCACTTGGACACAGCTATAGCAGTCGAGTCACGTGCCATCGCGACTCCGTCACGCGGCGTCACCGACACTGACTTCAGCTCAGTTATTGTTGTATAATGTCCTTTGATAAAACATTTGTATTGTTTATTAAATCAATACTAGATTTGTCTTATGTTGAATCTATATATACTACTAGCGGCCCGCCCGCGGCTTCGCCTGCGTGAACTACGTTATTATTAATTTCTGCCTCCATAAGTACCTACGTCCTATAAGTGACGTCCATGCAAAATTTGAGACTCTTATCATTTGTAGTAACGAAGTTTTATACAAACTTTCATCCCCAAAAACAATCCCTTAGAAGTCGAATATTGCAAATTCCCACCAATAAAGAGCACCTATGTTCTTTAAGTAACTCCTTGTAGTTTCTGACATTTCGTGATGAGTGAGTGACCTTTCGATTTTATAGATATATGAACTTATAGAAGTTATGTATGTATATCGATATATTTATAAAATAGTAGTTATCCTCAATTTTATTTACGTAGAATTCATGACGTAAAATGTAGTAATTCGAATAATCTTTTCTTATTGTTCCCTACTGCTTAACATACCAAATTAAACAAACCAAATTATAACTTAAGTCCTGTTGTTATGTTTATATTATACGTTGTCTGTCAGCCAAGGAAATTAACAAAGGCAATCTCTCACAGGCAATTGAGGGGAAAAAAAGAGAAAAGTGTCTTAACTCACTAACTCTCAATGATATTGTTAAGACCGTCACGGCGCAAAGGCATAGCGTCTGACTGTGACTGTAAACGCGACGATTGTGGGTTCGATTTCCACTCAGGTGAACAAATTACTCTTAGATAAAGTTGGCGAAAAGTGAGGCACCTACTGGTACTAGGTTCCCTATTATTGCTATATGCGGGATACAGCGTAAAGTTAAGGAAAAACACATAATAACAATTTTTAAATTTCTTATTTATAACATTAATAGTACGTGTAAAACGCTCATCCTTTAAAGTAAATAAACAGATGTTAAATAATATACACTATTTATTGTTAATTATCATACATATTACATAAGTAATTTATAATTAAAGAAGCACAATCCAAATACTAAATATTGACGAATTAAATAAAGCGAAATGTAAATAAAATTTCAGAATAAAATGCAACAAAGCGGAAATGTTTGTTTTCCTTTTAAATTTTACTTTAGTAATTATTAAATTGAGGCCGTATTGGCGCATGAGTACGACTGTACAAACGATCGTTATGGGTTCGATTCTCACTCAGGAGATTTAAATATTTCATAATTTCATTTTCCCGTTCTAGTAACGAGGCAAAGTGCAGCGCTGAGTTCCACGCGCAATGCCTCGAGTATTCGACGGTAGTTCGGGAACGGAAGTGTCTTAATGGGGACAGAGTGTCTTAATCGAGGTTACCAGGTTCCCTCTACCTACCTTGCTTTTGATTGAGACCCACTGGGACAGTGTTTTACTGAAAACGCGTTAGTTGTTTAGGTTCGCTTTTCCCTCATAGAGACAGTCATCCTTTGTACACATATTACTATCATTAGGTATATATTTTCTTTATCTTTTGTTTATCAAAAAAATATATATTTGAAAATTCCTAAAAAGACCTTTCAAAGTCAACTTCGGTAATATACCCGAGTGAAGATAAGGTTACCCCTAGCTCTTTTTATTGCTCGAAACGACACACGATCCAAAGAAAATACTTGAAATACTTAAGTTTATTACGCTCACAAATTTCAATGCCGTCGAATCGAGACATCGTAAAGAACGCGAGAAGGATCTCCGTCATTAGGCCTCATCAGATTTTTACTGCCAACTCCAATGAATGTGGGGTTCAAGTTATAAAAGTATATTGTTTTTTTTATAGCTTTACACTGTATCCCGGTCATAGCAGGGTAGGTAGGGCACCTGGGAACCTAGTGGTAACCTGTTTCCATTAACTATAACTTGTACTATTAAGAACTATTTACACATGTTGCATGACACGTAGAGGGAACCTGAATTAGAACCAAAGTATTGCGTGAGGTGGAACTCAAGGTCCTCTTTGTCTTGTCTAGAACTAAAGATTCATATCTCTGAAAGGGAATCGTACCCACGATCCTTGCTGTCAGATGTGTTACCACTAAAACTGTTTAAAAACAAGAAAAGTAAAATAAAAAGATACCTCTTACAACTTGTACTAAAACGGTAACAATAATCCCACGGACTGGAACTACAAGTTGATTCTCGACGCGAGACCGAATTCCTTCGTTCCTACATTTTTTAAGTGAAATAGAAAACAGGAAATTGCTTGGATCCTGGCCGGGGGAAGTTAATTTGGATTGTTGTAGTTTTGATTTTTAAAACATTTATACGTTTTTCTATTTTTTTTGTTTTTAAGTGCTATCGTGAGAACGAGGTTTAAATTGATTAAATTTTGGATGAATTAAGTAGAATTTAAATGATTTTAAGAACAATTAAATTGAATTCCCTACACGCTGTATCCCAATATACTTCATTCATTTTCCACCTGGTTTTCGAGATATTGTGTGATTAGTGGCGAAAATTAAGGCCACGCTTTGCTTCGGCAGTAGAGCGAAATAAAATAATAAAAAATAAAGAAATGAGTTTCACGCTGCATTCCGCACATAACATAGTAGGAAGAGGGAACCTGGGGACCTACTGTCTAGTAAATATCATACAAAATACAGTAAAAACTTGGCATAAACACTCACTTCAGAGGGAACCTAGCGTTAAGACTCTTCTCGAGACATTGGCAGTGGCGAAACTCAACGGCGCGCACCCTCTCATTCTCAGAGCGTAGAAAAGAAAATATTACCTTAAGATTTCATTCCCTCGAGTGGGACTCAAACCCACCCAAACTATCACAATTAAGATCACGACTACCTCAATTTCTTATATACTTAGACAAACTACATATATACAAACACATTTAAAAATATTTAGTATTTGGAATAATGGCGAATAGAAGGCTATAATATACGACTGTTCTTATTAAAATATAGTTGCTATACATGTATTCTAATATTTAGTTAGAAGCAATATGAGGCGATGTATGCATTTCGCTAGAATATTTGTTTTAATATAACATAGCACTCGCTTTAGTATACACATTATCTAAGAGTATGTGAAAATAATAATTGTGCATCAAAATTAGTCTGTAGTGGCGTAAGGAAACAGTGTTTGATTGTTAGCTCAATACATATAGATTTGACTTAGCTCGTAGTTTAGGGGGAATGACAGTGGCGTAAGGTTCCCGAGGTAACAGAGTAGAGAACCTGGGAATCTAGTGTCTAGTAAGTTTCATACAAAATGGAGTAAAAACGTTAAGTAAACACTCATGTCTTTTGTAGACTTGGATTTGATATTAGTTCGGTTTGATAGTTTCACACTATCTTTAGATGAATGGTCTTGAAAGAGAGATGGACAGACGGACAAGGTGATCGTATAAGGAGTTTTTTCTGAGGTACGGAACCCTAAAAACTAGACAAAAAGTGAAGAAAATAGTACTAATATGTAACTAGACTAGAAGTAATGGTATCAAGTAGATTCTTACTAGGTTTATTTGCTAAATGAGATAGACACGAGAAGCTAAAAATAAATAGTGACAAATCTTTACGTTCTCCACTAGGATCCCTTGTATTTTACATTTGGGTCGAATACAAATAATACATAACATGTACACTGCAATTGAACCACCAATTAACTAGAATGGTTACTGAAATTGCTTTTGTGAAGCGAACATTCGCTCGACAAATAACAATATAATAAAAGTCAAAAATATTTTCAATAGTAATGTGTAAAAATTGTCCGTCCGTTAACACTTATTGGATCTATCACTCGTGAAACAAAAGATGAATGACAGTTGCGGAATTACTAAAAAATAATAATAGCCCAATTTCTTTATTCATAAAAAATATACAATTTACAATTTTAATTTAATAAAAAACAAAATGGCTAACGAGGATTTCATAGTGAAGAAGGCACGTCAAGAGTGGGTACACAATAGCAAAAAAGACAAGGAAGGCGAAAATAGCTTTTAGCGGTATCTGAGTATAAAAGTAATAACTTTGAATAGATATACTTTTATATTTTGGAATCGAACCCTCTACCATCGCATATGCCAAACCATTCCACTGCGCCACAATAGTGAAATGAATCAAATTTTAATTGACCTAGCTGACTGTTGTAAAACAAATAAAACAAAGGTGTAACGAGGTTATCTCGGGTGTTCCTTTAGCGTGTGATATATTTGGAAATAAAAGTGCCATATAGCGTTAGCAGCTTGTTTTTTTTTATCACAAAGTGAATTATCACTCCATTCTCTATTTGTTAACATGCTTATATTAGGCGACTTGTAATTATGAACAATTTAAAAAGTAGAACAATAATATGGCATCATCGAGCTGGTCTGATGATAGAGCCATGACCAATAGTGGAAATATCCACCACCAACCATAATATACGAGTATATTTTATGGTATTTGTAGCATTAGGCGTAAAAAGTGTAATTTATAAATCTATATCGACGACAAACTCTAAAATATTGGATAGTCCACTTAACGAAGAAGACTATAGACAAAATAACATCATCATATTTGTCTTTATTTTTTTCATTTATTAGTTCAATACCACTACAGAAACTTGGTCCATACTTTTCTTATGGTATTATTATGTTTATTTCCTTACCATACTGACTGACTGACTTAAATCCTACACTAAAAGAACCAAATCATTCAACCATACACCCAAACACAAGCCCATATAAAACAAAATGGGTACCACACTCTAACTAATATATCTCTGGAAGTTTCCAGTAATAAAGAAGTTGCCGTGTGAATATATCCCTGTAAGAGTAAATAGTAGCGTAATCTGAATTTATGACGCCTCTGACGATGGCAGCGGCAAATGAATACTAAGTTCCCTTTATGACGTGCGTGTTGGGAATGGAATGACAGCTTTAAAAATTGTCGCTAACGTTGGTATACTTGTTTATAGTGAGATATATGTAATTTTACTGTTTATTTTTGTTTCAGCTTCACGCTGTATCCCGTTTATAGCAGGATAAGTAGAAGGAACCTCATGTTAAGGCACTCTGTTTCTAACTTTCTTTTCTCAACGTTTCTTTTTTTAGTAAGCTTTGAAATCACTTGAAGCCTGGTTTCCACTTCTAAAGATAAATTAGACTATAATGTTTATGTGATACGGACACTTTTTAAATAAAAGAAAAAAAGAGAAAAGAGTTTCATATTTTAACATGACTACGCCTCGCCTAGAATTGGGGAAGGCCTATGTCCAACAGTGGACAAAAGATGGCTGTTGATGATGAAGATGATGATGATGACGCCTCGCTCCATAGAACTGATTTGGTCCTCTTTTCTCGCTCTTTCTCTTTTTGTTCGCTAGTACCATTCGACTATTTTTAGGTGGAAATATATGTATGCAGTTACTCTTGCTAGTTCAACGTAGTCCTTAATATATAGGTCCGTTCAGCTCACGGTAGAAATCAAGTTTTAAGTTTAAACTTAGTTTTAATAGTGTTGAATATTTACTGAATTCTGTCTTAAGTTTCTAACTTTATATATTTCTTAGGCGTTATGAGGCAGACAGAAAACTGTGTTATATTAAGATTACCAATTTTCAACCATCCATCCAATTATAACTTCAAAAAAAATGTGTACAGTTTGCCATATTGTATGAGATATTTATTGTTGGAATTGGATGACATCAGTTTATATTAGTATGTAACTTTTTTTATTTGGATTGATTGAATATAAAAATTATTTTGGGTTCTCGTTGATAAATTCTACCAATAGTAGTTTTTGTTTTTCATTCTTCATTTCTCTTCCATACTACATCAAATACAATTTTTTTATTTGTATTGAATACAAAAATTAAATTGAATTAACTCGCGAGCTTTCTTCTATTTCCGCTTTCTCTCCGCCTGTTTATTATACTCGAAACAGAAAGTTGTGGCCAATTAAAAGTTTTTAACAATTAGCGAAACGAGCGGTTCGGCCATAGCACGAAACTCATTCATCGCGATGCACAACTGTACTGTCACACTATTTTGTTCGTAGTTTGCCATTATAATACAAAATCCTGATGTAGGTAGTATGATAATAATCTGTTAAATTATAAATTTAAATTATTAACTGACTTTAAAAAAACCTTTTTAAAGTCAGTTAATAATTTAAATTTTTTGTTTTTGTTTGTATCCTGACCATAGAAGAGTACATTAAACCGAGAAATCTAATATTAAAACACTTCGTTCTCATTAAGACACTTCCGTTTCCCACTTTCCGCCGAATTCCGGAGGCATTTTGTGCTGGGTGCCGAAATTCAACGCCGAACTTTTGCCTTGTTGGTGCCAGAGTAAAGAAATGAAATATTAATAGATAATAATTCATTCCCTCGAGTGAGAATCGAACCCATAACCGTCACGTGCCACTGCACAGATGCACTCATATTCATATTATAAGAATATACAATTTATATGTATACGTATAACTTAATTTCAAACTTTCTTATAGTGTCAGAACAAACTGGTTAACTACTTACTTCTACTTTTGAATTATTAAAAGTTACTTGCTGGGGTTGGTGTTGTTAATAAATTTTGTTACACTTACAATGTTTAATATATAGTAAATTAAAAATTGCACATTGTCCTGGAAGCGGAATGTTAACGCGATGGTTGTTAGTTCGATTCCCACTTGAGAAATGAAATATTGTCATTTCCCCGCCTTGGCAAATCTAAAACAAAACTTAAAAACTACGGAATATACGAAAATTTTTGATGTTTGTTATGTTTCTCGTTCATAGTATTTTTCTGAAAAAAAAAAAGAATTGATATTTTATTTGGTAATAAGGTTCAACAAAAGCTAGCATGTTAAAATCAGCTTAGTTATCAACTAACTAATGTAATATTGACTATACTCAACAAGCTTTGTCAACTTTGAAAATGAAAATATTAAATATTCCATTTTCTCGAATGGGAATCGAACCCACAACCAGTCGCGCTTAAAGTCACACGCTTATGTTTCTCTGTCATGACTGGCCTAATATTTAAGAAAACATACAAAAAATTGAACGTAAGGGCATTTCAATCACCTCTTAGAAACCACCAGACACGGGTTCAAATACTGCGTCAATTTTTGTACGTTTTTTTTAAAAGTACCTATAATCTTTCCTAAGAATAAAGTGGACATTAAAAAAAAATTAAATATAAAAATTCTTTTACACAGTATTTTATTTTAGTAGACGAAAGATATATAAATCATATTTTCGTGAATCCTCACGTCTCGACTAAATCGGTTTACCGCTCAACCGCCTTAACTTACGTCTCAAGATAACGAATGATGTCCACATGTAGACAGAAAAAAATAAGATTTTTCCAACATAATTCATTTTATATAACTTCTAACACTAAAATAAGATAATAAATAACTCAACTGTACTATTTTTTTGTTAAATCTTTTTTATTAATATTTATGGTTTTTTAGCTCCACGCTATGTATCCTATATGAATATATATCCTGCACATAGAAAGGTAGAGGGAACCTGGAATTGTTATTAAAGCGAGGATACGACAATATTAAACATTCCATTTTCTCGAGCGGTAATCGAACCCATAACCTGTCGCGGTTACAGTCGCACGTTTGTGCCCCTGCGCCAAGATTGGCCTCAAGTAAAGGATATAATGTACAAAATAAATAAATGTAGATAATAACTTATACGTCTTAGACAAGGGGCGGCGTTGAATTCCGCCACTCAACATTCAATATGGGAGGTGAAATGTCTCCATGACGTTATCAAGAAAATCATTTAATGTATATTAATATATTAGTAAATTATATGCCTTTTAATATTTTACTATAATGTTCAACTCAATTAGGTTGAATACCCATGGAACACGTATAAAATATATTACCGGCCGAGGTGTAACGTTATCCCGTTCAAATTCACCAGTACCCCGGGATTNAATTCATTTTATATAACTTCTAACACTAAAATAAGATAATAAATAACTCAACTGTACTATTTTTTTGTTAAATCTTTTTTATTAATATTTATTTCTTTATATTTTTTAGCTTCACGCTATGTATCCTATAAGAATATGTATCCTCCACATAGAAAGGTAGAGGGAACCTGGTATTGTAAGTAGAGCGAGGAAACGAAAATATCAAACATTCCATTTTCTCGAGCGGGAATCGAACCCATAATAATCGTGCCCCTGCGCCAAGATTGGTCTCAAGTAAAGGATATAATGTACAAAATAAATAAATGGAGATAATAACGTGTACGTCTTAGACAAGATACGGCGTTAAATTCCGCCACTCAACATTCAATAATGGAGGTGAAGTGTCTCCTTGACGTTATCAAGAAAATCATTTAATATATATTAATATCTTAGTAAATTATATGCCTTTTAATATTTTACTATAATGTTCAACTCAATTAGGTATTCAGTCCATGGAACACGTATAAAATATATTACCGGCCGAGGTGTAACGTTATCCCGTTCAAATTCACCAGTACCCCGGGATTGTAGGGGATTAGGGGGAATCCCGGCCCGTCATCGCGCTGGCTTATCCTGGAAAATATTTTTACATTCAAAATACTCTGTAATGGCATAGTGGGTATAGTGTTTTATTGTAAACAAGGGTTGTGTGATTTGATTTTTAATAAATGTTGATATTTATAGGTGATAAGTGGAGAACGGAATGTTTTAACACTACTATCTATGAAACTCGTATACAGACGAGTGTAAAAATACACGTTTCTAAAAATTAAATAAATAAAATAAAATTAGCTTCACGCTGTATCGTTTCCCAATTACCAGTCAATTATCGAGACATTTCGTTTTGAGTGGCAGAGCTCAACGCCGCGCTTTGTTTCTTTAAGAAAGGAAGTTCACTCCCACGACTAGGAATTGAAGCCGAAATTTGTGCCTTTTGCCATTACGGCCTCGAAATTATTTCTCAAAACTAAGCTGCCAAAATTAAAATGTGTTTCAAAGAGAGCAGAGAAAAAAAGGATATTTTTTAATATTCCTTTGTACTATGTTGAAAGTGTAGTTAAACAGGCTTGTAATATAAATGAAAATTTTTGAAGGCGCAACGTTCAGGGAAGACTGTAATTACGTTGTAATTGTAATTAATAGTACAGTATGGATGCGATTTTTTAAACATTATGGTTGTAGGTTCGATTCCTTACTACGGCATATATAAAAATTTAATCATAAAACAGGTCTTCTCGATGGGGAGCGTTGGGTTCCAGTAAAAGTTCCTTAGATTAGCGCATTCAACCAAACATACTGTTCCGTTTCATAATATTAGTAAACATGACATATCAAAAAATTAACATGACATATAAAAATAATCAAAAATTAAATGTCACATAGCAATTTTGTAAAAATATAACAATCTCCCAGTAGGTATTTCATTCGATAAGTTTTTCTCAGACCTGCGCCAGGCTGGAAAATGAACGTCGCGTCGTAGAAACGCTCCTTTCATCGCGTACCTTTTACAGGAGTTGCTTTTTATAATATTTTTGTAATTAACTTATCAATTATGTTGGAAAAATATTTTATATACTTACTTGTAATGTATAGAATATAGTCGTAATTATATGTTTATTAAACTGTTATTAAATAAAATAGAAAACTAAATCAAAGCGTAGCGTTGAGTTCGTCACTCCACATGGATACTGAAATTTGGACGGAAAGAGATGATAAATTTACGTGGATAAATGGAAAGGAAATTTCTATGAAAAATAATTACTTCACAAGCTTTCTAAACAAATTTTATTAAGAAATTTATTTTGGGTAGGACTACCAGGATATGCTAAGAATAAAAAAACAATTGCAACGAATATACAATTAGGATGTAATTTGAAATGAACACAATTATCTAATTAAATATGTAAATATAAATTAGCTTTATAGTTATAGCTTTGTCTGCGTCAATTACATTTATCTCTAAGGCCGTTATGACGCAGGGACACAAGTGACTGTAAACGTGATAATTGTGGATTTGATTCCCATCCGGTAAAATAAAATGTAGTTTTTTTTATTTTTCTCGTTCTGATAACAAGATAAAGCGTAGCGTGGAGTCTCACAATTTAATACGCAATGCCTTGAGATGTCTTAACTCTAGGTTCCTTCTGTTATATGAGGGAGACAGCGTAAAGTTGCTCTACTTTTAGGAATAGAATATACTGTACTCTAATAAAATGGGAACCTGTGACCAAGTAAAAAAAAATATCTATACGATTTTTTCTATTGAACGAGTTAAGCTCACGATATAAAAGAAATATATAAGTAAAAATAAAAAAAAATAATAGTACGTCTCAAAATAAGAAAAATATTTTAGTGTTAGAAACTCCTTTTATCGAGAAAGGCTATATCATATCGCTGCAGGCGAAGCCGCAGGAAAAAGCAAGTATTTCATAAAAGTAAATTTAACTTAATAGAAATATAAAAGAGCGCAAGGGAGTAACAATAATCAGAACAAATGACATGAGGGTTGGATAATGTGGGTGCCTTAAAACTTCGCGCGGCATATTAAAACCATTACTTGGTGAGCTTTAAATGTTATATATTTTATAATGACGGTGAGATTTTTTTAGCTTCACGCATATAGCAGGGTAGGCAGAGAGAGAGAAAGAGAATTCTTGATTGTCAATGAGCACGCAATGTCTCAAGAATTCGGCGGAAAGTGGGGAACCGACTATCTTAATACAAGGTTGTCAGGTTCCTTCTGTCTTCTTGCTATGTAAGGAATACATCATAAAGCTATAGCAACTAATACATTTATAATACACATAGATAATTCCCCAGCCTAGTAATAGAAACAACGGTGTTAAATTCCGCCACTCCCCATATTATCTTTATATTTTATCTGTATTTAAAAGAAAGGTAGAATAGAACAAAACTCTATTTATATATTATTCCTTCAGTTCTAGAATATTCCAGAGAGTTAAATAAAAACAAATATATAAAACTGAATTCAACGCAGCTATCTCCATTATGTGGTACGATTAAATACACACCGTGCCAGTTATTCACAGTTATAACCTCGATGTGTCGTTCTTTACGATTACCGCTTGTCTTTATACAGGTAATGCTCTTTTATTATTTATTTTGAACCCTTGCGGCTTAGTGGGAAATGGCATTTATATACGCAAAGGTAGTGAGTTCAATTTCCACTATTTTTAAAATTCTGGTTAGATAAAGTGTAGATTTTTTTAAAAAGGTTTCTTTAATTAATTGTTTTATTTTATTTTCATTTTCTCGCTTTGGAAGACTTCTTGAAAAAATAAGTAGTGTTGAGAACATAGGGAACCTGTACAAGGTTCCTTCTGCTTATTCTGATTTGCGAGACACACGTTGCATTTACAGAAACCCGCAACTGTCAAATTTACTCGATCATCTTTATTTCTATTGTAAAAGTAAAACAATCTATGGGTAAAGTAGTAAATATTAAGAAACATAGGGGACATAAATATAAACTTACCTTCTTATGTGCTACATACAACCAGTGTCCAACGTACACATATGGGGATAATAGCGTGTCTTATCCTTGTATTACCGTTTATTTTGATTACCGCCGCCCCACCTTGGTAATCTATATTATTTATTTTATTATTACACACGTGCCCTTAATGGCTGTACGGAACACATATATTATTGTTTCAGATATCACTTCTTAAGCTTTAGATAAATTGATGATATGATTTGTTAGATCTAGAGGCCAAATTACCGTGCTGTAAAAGTAACAATTGTGGGTTCGATTCCAATATTAGGGAGGGCACTCCGTTCCCTACTTGCCGTCCACTTTACTAAAGTTAACTTTGGGCTTTATCTTGTTACCAGATCGAGGAACGATGGTTCCGATGTTCACGGAAAACGATTTATGGTTTGATATAATGATATTTGATATCATTAATAAGTAAGTAAGGATTTTTTTTGATTTCTTTGACTAAGAAGCTTATTTATTTTTTGTGCTCCAAGGTACTATATGTTGATTTCAATGTTTGGTATTAACTGCACGAAATCTTGGATTAAATAGTCCTCAAAGACGGACAGATGGACAACAAAGTGATGATAAAAGGGCACTGTTATTCTTTTGAGATACGGACCCTTGAAATTGAACACTAATCTATTTTAAACTTGTAAGTTATATAATTAGCTTTATCGATAGTATTGGCTGACCTACTACCAACTTGACTGTCGAATACAAATAGCTTTACTTCCAGACTTCAATTTAAAAATATATGTTGGCTTTATAAATTACAAGAGATTTATAAGAATAACCTTTGTATATAATTACTAAATAAGCAGGAAAAATAATAATAATAAGGGCATGGTAGTGCAGTAGAACAGAATTCGACTGTAAGCCTCATGATTGTGGGTTCGGCTTCCACAGACGTCCCTGATGAATTACTTTAGTTTCCTAACTCTGGAAGGACAAATTTTAGCGTTTTGTTCCGCCACTCATAATAAAAAAAAATCTTATAAAAAAATAATAATATACATTTCATTAAAACAAAATATTAAGAATATTTTAGAACGTTGTTGGGTTTGAACCTACGTTTCCTGAATATTAAGTTTGAATATTAAGTTTTATTGATAATTTAGGTATCGATTTATTTTGATTAATGATTAGATGCCTAAAATTGATTATGGAGCCCAAATGATTACTATTATAGTAAATTATATACCCATATCATTTTCTTATAGAATAAGAAACTAAAACAGATAAAATTCTATTAGCCAAACTAGCATAAGAAAATTTAAAAATACAATAAACACGCGTAGAGGAAACTCCACTCGATCAACCGAAGCAACACGTGAGTTGCCGACTCACAGGCACAAATTACCCCATCCCGTAGCATCGCGTCGGTTGTGCCGTGTCGGTACACTATTCGCTATTCTCCATCTTTCTTTTCTTTACTCTGTTTTTTCCGTGTTCCCCTATTTTAGAGTTCCGTGTCCTTAATGGAAGGAAAAACGGAACGCTTTTTTAGATTTGAACGGTTTGGAACGGATCACTTTTTTGTCGGCTCGTCTGACTGTCTTTTAAGACCATTTATCTCAGGATCGCGTGGAGGTATCAAACGAATATAAATATCAAATATTATCATATAAAAAAAATATATTTGTAGTTAATTTCATACAAAATAAGTAAAGTATGCTGGTGTCGTACTCAAGTTTATCAATTTCCGTTAATCACGTTCACTTACAATCTAGTAATATAGAAATTGTTATGGAACCATTGGTGAGCGAGACCGATTCGCACTTGACTGGTTGTTTTTCCTCATTTGTCTCCCTTTTTTACGTTGACTAATGTTTGCGGATGTGCGACACGGCGCGACGTGTGATTTGCCGTGATAGCGGTGTTAGTAGGGTTGTGTAGTCTTTATTCTTATTGAGGCTTTTTTTCATGTATAATTTGTATTCTTAACCTTTAAGTATGGACGTCGGGTCTCACAGACCACTAGTCTCACAGACCCGACGTCCATATGTGTGTTATAAAGAATTCACGTCCATAGTTAAAGGTTAAAGGTTCGAGAATATGATAATTTATAACAATAAAAATATTGTAATAGATCAGTGTACATATATCAAAATTTTACAATTACAATTAGTATAACTGTGATAGTTACTTATGTAATATTAATTTATCCATACAGAAAAAGGTTGTCGTAGCTGCGCTGTATTCTGCATGTACAGCAGAGTTACAGAGAAAATCTAGACTTAAGACACTCCGAGCGACACTATTAGCTTACAATCAGATTTTGTGCTGTTGTCTAGCCACTTTAGAACTACGGCCTCATGTATAAAATATGTAAATTTTATATTAAAAAAAATTGTTTTCACAACCCTACATCGCACAGGTGAGTAACACCTACAAATATAATTTTCACCAGCCGATATTTTTTCTTCGTAACGTGTTTGTTATGGTTGACTTTGACAACTGCCTATAGATTTGTTATTACATTTGCGTTCATTCTCCCCATACGAGTGTACTCGTACATATAATATATGTAATTTCACAGATGTTTCACTAAAGAGACAATATACCTACATACTGTTATATCCTATATAATTATACTCCCTCATTCTATATAATTTTATATATATAGAATGAGGGAGGGAAAGACTTATTTTTTCATTGTAGTTATAAATTCCTATTTTCACCGTTTTATACTTATTTCCTTTTAAAAGACCTCTCGTGACGCAGGTGTACAAGTGTATCCTTGTAAAAGCGACTGGTTGTGGGTTCGATTCCTACTTGAGGAAATGAATTATTTATTTAAACTTATATCTTCATTTCTTCTTCTTCATCGCAGTTCCGCCACCACAATGCCTCTAGAATTCGGCGGTAAGTGAGGAACGCAGTGTTTTAAGACTAGGTTCCTTATGTCTATTCAATTACGAGGAAGTAAGCGTGCCAGGACCAGTGTGAAAGGGAAACTAATATGTGTGAGATACGAAGATACAAAATATTAGCTGAATACATAATAACTGCATCTCTAAGCCATACAAATAAAATATATTTCCCATACAAAACTTCTACGAAAGAAAACTATGAATTTTATTTTGCTTCTAATAATATAAGACTAGATCATAGAAAATAAGACGCCTATATAATGCAAAACCGCTGGCTATAAAACTTAGAAGTTATTTAAAGTTCCTTCTATAGGAGTTCATTAAATATAGATCGTGAAATGAAGTTTGTCATGCATGGCTTGTAATGAAATATACTAGCGACTCGAACTTTGTGGCAGCTCTAGGTTTTTAAAGTAAATAATATCTTTAAAATTAAAATTATTTTTTAATTTAAATTAAATAAGTTATAACAAGCGTATAAGAATTTCGACGTAGCTTGGTGAGAACGTATGGCTTATTGGAACGCCTGGTCGGTTTCCAGGAGGTGCGGGTTCGAGTCCCGCTACGTTCAAATTTTAATATGTTTTCTAAATAAGTCTCCAGATTTCTTTTATTGTTTTAACAATAAGCTTCACTAGGGTACCTCTGCCTGCCCTGCGAGATAAAGCGTGAAATTAAATTTCATTCATTTTCCACACTCTATTCTAGAACCCTTATATAAAGAAAGTTATATTTAGCACAATAGTTTCATTTCCGTTCTAAATGGACATATTTGATGTCGGTATATGACAGAAAAAAATATGAAAGCATCGAAAGCAACGCACATTTATTAGGAAAGTGGGGCGCGTTTCGATAGATGACTCCAATACTGCGAGCTGTCATGTACGACGCACTAACTTATTATGTTAGCATAGTTAATATGGTATTTCTGCTATATGATGGTAGTGGGTTCGATACCAACTTGGGGGGTAAGGAATATGTAAATTAAGGATTTCCCCAAATGTGAACAAAGCGATGCGCTAAGTTTACTATACTACTAATTTTAGGTTCCCTCTGCCTTCCACGCCAAGCGGAAAAAACGGCTAAAAATAAAAAAATAGCTATATAAAAGCAACATTATAACAAAACTAGAGCGCGTTATGATCGACAGTTTCCTCATTGTGATCTGTCATGTATGTATGTATGTCTGTACGTGTGACAGGCAGATACGATGTTAGTATAGTTAATGCTTCATCTTTATTCGTAGATACGTACTGTCGTATTGGTTTTCGCGGGTGAAAGGATTGTAGAAAAAACCATTTAATTATAGATAAATAATATGAACAATAATATTATATTTTAGAAGACTTTTTCCATAGATTTGTTGCACCAGAGCCGGTTGTGGATTCAATTGATTCTTCCCGCACTAAGATGCGGGATACAGCGTGAAACAAAACAGGCAACAAGCAGGCAGAGGAAGTGTTAAGAATTTCTGTTTCCAACTTTCTGCCCAATTTATAAGACATCGCGTGTCGAGAGGCGGGACTCAACACTATGCTTTGTCTTGTTACCAGAGCAAAGAAATAAAAACAATTCATTCGGGCGAGTGAAGATCGATCTCACAACGGTCGTGCTTACAGACAGACGTGCCGCTGCGCGACGACGGCCTCAGACAGCAAAAATATCCTATATCTAGTTAGTATAACATGTGATTTCTTCAATTGAGACAAATAGAGGGATTTTCTGTACTTTAATTCGCAAATTTTATTAAAAATAAATATCCTAATTTTTCACAAAAGAATTCAAATAAAAAAGAACATTGTTAAAGTCAATTAGTAATATCATAATTACAATATACGCTGTGACAACGACGCGGGGATTTACCAAAATTTATTCCCGCCAAACATAGCCGTCATGATGGATGACGCCATTTTGAATGTTACTTTTGTAAATAGTACGGACGTTTGGCTGACACTTTTTTATCCTCAATGGGTCAAGCTTTATGTGAATTTATGTTACAGCAAAAAGGTTTTATATTTATATTTATATTTATATTTTCCATAAATTTCACAGATTATGGCGTATGCGAAATTCACTTAGAGCATAGACTAGTTTAAAATTGTTTATTTTTAACAACTTTTAACAGTGTTGCTACATTTAATTTTATAAAATATCTCTTTATGATTTAATTTAGTATATATTATACTTTTTTTTCAGATAGTCTGTAATTTAGGAGTTGTACAACTTTCATCAATAATCTATTTAGTATTGAATTTATTCGGTTAATTTATATTATGTTACTAATTACAATTGAGATTGAAACTTTTTCTCAGTTCAGTTCTTTAATTATGCTACCGGTGGTAGCTTTTTGTTGACATGTACATTCGACGATTCAAAAGTGCTTTTATAGTTTATTTGAATAAAGAATATTTTGATTTTGAATTTGAATTTGAATTTATGACATTTCAAACGTGCCAGTTGAGCACAAAATTATTTCACTAATGTCACGTTATATGGAAAAAATATATCCTGAAAACCACCTAAAAATGGTGAATAACTTATAAGAAAACGCAGTTCAGATGATCATAAAGTAGCGTAAAAGAGTCTCTTTATCATAAGCTCATTTAAAACTTTGGTCTAGGTATCTAGACTTGGAAAACTTAAAAGTACTAATTCAGAAATTCAACTTTAAAATGACACTCATTACAGCCAACGCCGTGTGAAATTGGATTGCGGTACTTAAATTGAAATCTTTCTCGCGTTGAACTATAAATCTTAAATTATTTTCATGTTAGCTATTAGGTAATAGTAGTGGGTTCGATGTCAAAACTAAAAATTTTTTAGTGTTTTATCTGCCGCATGTCAAGTCAGAATAATTTCGTCATTTCGTTCGTTCGTTTCGTTCGAGCAGGAAAATTTAAATAATGTTATAGATGATCTCTCCCTGAGAGGAGATCGAACCCACTATCGACACGTTAACAGTTGGACTCTGCCCCACTGCGTCACTATGGGCTCAAGAGAAGATATTAGGACAATTTCTAAAATAATATACAATATACATATGCTCACATAACTTTCGTTTTTTCTCATTTCGGTCGTGTTTCGTAGAAGTTAAATTGCAGTGGAAATTTATCGTTTATGCAAGCATTTAATAGCGATAGTTGGAATTTTGTTATGTATTTTGCATTCGGATGACACTGTAAAGTTTAGTGGCGGTATGATAAATGAAACGGTCGGTTTTAAATGGAGTTAGCTTGTTGATTTTACTTACTATTTAATGTTTCACGTCACGACGTCAGATAGATTTATTGTTTTATCTAAAGTTTTGTTGAATATTATACTATTATTTATTGTTATATAATATATATGTTTGTAATTATATATTGAATAAAAATAAATGGACTAAAGATGTAATAGAATGGTATCCTAGAAACAGAAAGAGGTAAAAAGGACGTCAAATAAAAAGATGGGAGGACGATCTACCAAAAGGATGGAGAAGGTTAACGTGGAACAGAGAACAGTGGAATAAGATGGGGGAGGCCTATGTCGAGGGACATCCTCACCAAAAAACAGGCTGCTAGAATTAATTACTTTTTAAATGTTTTTAATTTTTAAGTCTTAAATTTTTATTGTATAGTTTACTAGCGGACCCGGACGCGGCTACGCCTGCTTGAAATATAAGAATATAATTTCTATAGAAATATAATTTCAATCTAGATGAAATGCTAAAAGTGACTATTATATTTATTTTCATAAGGATGAATATCAAAATGACGCGGTAACGAACGCGGTCGCGTAGCGACGACGGTTGTTATTAACATGGCAGAATAAATTGCATGTCAAATTAGAAAGTATTTTAATTTATTAGTATATATGTGTAATGTAATATTATATAGCCTATAGCACTTCTGAAGAATGCAGCTTTCATACAAAACAAAAACAAAGTAAATCGAACCAGTAGATCCAGAGATCTTAGCGTTCAAACAAACAAACAAACAAACAATCTCTTCCGCTTTATTATATTAGTATAGCTTCTGAAATGGTCAGCAAATAAAGGCTTATTTTAGGCCTCCAGAATTCTTCAGAAAGTGGGAACAGGTTGTCTTAGCAATAGGTTCCTTCTGCCGTGATAAATGCGGGATACAGCGTGAACCTAAAAAAAAATATTAAAAAACAAGCAGTAACGGTAACAAGAATATACTTTATTTATTACTCAATATCTCGACGACAGTGGCGCTGACGGCCGGAAACCAGCCACCGTATCACCGGATATCACGTTAGCATCGGAAAATGTTGCCAATATTGGGTATTAGTGAGAGTTTTTAGTTAAGATATATTTTTTATTAAATATTATTTATACCGTAATAGTTGAGTAGTTGAGAGTGTGTGACTGTTATGCAGCGGTTGTGGCTTCGATTCCCGCTCGGGGAAATGGATTAATATTTATTAATATTTTCACTTTATCGCACTGGTAACAAGGCAAAAGTCCGGTGTTCAGTTCCGCCAGTTAACACGAAACGTTTGGAAATTTAGCAGAAAGTGGGGAACGGAGCATTATGTTCCATCGGCGTAACCTTAATAGGATATAATGTTGAAAAAAATATTGATAATATTGCTAAGAAATTATTATAGTTTTGGCCACTGTAGGAATCGTGACGGTTATCATTACATATGATTCTCCATATCGGCGTAACTGAACGCCACGCCAATATATCCGCGTCCTATTTTCCACCTAATTTTTGAGACATTGTTTCTTGTAAGTCTAGAATTAACTCTCTGGAGTGAAAACTAAAACTACTATTTTTAGTACAATTTTTTGTCATAAAACGCAAAATTTCTAACTTAGCGAACGAGTATAATTTTTATAAAGGACTCTCTTATTTAAAAAAACATATATAAACTTTTAATGCACGCCGCCGTTACATATGCAAATATGAAGTGTATAAAAACAACCGCGGCATTCGAATGTGAGTTTTCATGAAAAAACTAGTCGTAACTAGATCGTAGAATATTTTGTCGCTATACAAATTTATACATACGTATTATATTTCTTTTGTTTTTGTCTCTTTTATGTTAGACACACTGTATAATCTGTAAATATATATAAAAAAACTCTTCTGTTAACTGGCAGACAAATAAAATCCGAAAGAAAGAACAGGTGGAACCCTGAAATTTGACGTTTAGTTTAGGTTCCTTGGGGAGTGTAGACGAGGGGGAATATTACAATTCCCCTTTGGATGTATCTCATGAACCATCATAATTAAACAGTTGAAATTTTCACAGATAGCGTAATTCGAAGAAATACTAACAAATACAATAAACTAAATATTTAAGAGGGCTCTTATATAACAACGTGATTTTTTGCTATTTTTATAGATAATTTATGGATATTTAGATTTAATTACTATTATTATACACAGAGAATAAAAAAGTTTCTTTTTAATTACGACATAACTTTCTTGTCTATCTGTCTGTCAGTCGCGCAGGTGCCTGTTGGAGGAGCTCTATTTAAATTATTTTCATTCTTTGATTTTAGTATCAGAAAGACTGTTCTACTCTTTGTTAAATTTTAAAACTATGCATATTGTATGCACAAGTAAAATAATAATTTCAGTTTAAAATCGTAGTAATCTAATTGTAAACGTGATAGCTGTGAACTCAATCCTGAAATCATCTCACGCTGAGAAAATCATAATTTTCATTTTTCGCTCTCATAGATGAAACGAGAACTCTGAACGTCACTCAACACACAATGCATTGATTAAAAATTGAATGGAAAATGGGTAACGAAGTATCTCAACTATGTTTCCTTTGCCTGGAAAAACCTGATGGAAAATGTGAACACCTATCTTTTATTTATTTTGCTTCCTACTGTATTTAGCAAATAGTAGAGTATGTAGGGAACCTGGAAACAAAGTATTAAGATACACCATTCCCCACTTTCCACCTAATTCTAAACACATTGCGCGTCAAGAGGCGGATCTTAACGCCGTGATTTGCCTCCTATTTGATTAAATATTTCCTTGTGTGGAAATCGAACAACCACACCACAACCTATAGCGATTACAGGTGCTGGCCTTTAATTTAATTCGCAGCCTATTTCATTTCATCGGGAATCGAATCCTTTACCCAAAACTTAAAACTTTCTAAAGCAAACAATGATTTCATCTGTATGTATCTCAGCTAATAAGTAGGTAAATTCGTTATATCTCATTTCTCCATGTTAACGAAGGCTGGAATATTCATGTCTCATACGTTATGTCATTTGCATTTCTCACAACGATCGTCACGTAGCAAAGTTTTGTCCTTTTATATAGTAGGTATTGTGGAGAATATACAGATGGAGATGGAGATAATAATAATTTCATTATTTTTTATATAGCGTTAAATATATATTATAGGTAATTAGTTTGTTTTGTATTATTTTTCAAGGTTTCGTAAACCTACAATCATGCAATTGGTACGGAAGCCTCTGTGGGCGGTTTTTTTTTAAATTCTGCCTCTCAACCAACAATGCCTCGCATATTGGGCGGAAAGTGAAAAGAAGTGTCTTATCACTAGGTTCTCTCTGCTTACATTAAATAGAATAGATTGAAGATAAGAAATATTACCTCATACGGTATAGTTTTTAGTCTCAATAATCACACCAGGCTCTCAATCCATTTATGAAAATCTAATTTCCCTTATACTCGTACGTATAACATTATCTTATTATACTTATTATTCTGACATTCAAACGTAAGCCTAATGGAGATATTATTCCATTTATCTCACTTTGGACCGTGTATTTACTGCGTACTGTTAAAGAAGGAGTGTCATTCCTATAATCATTTTAACAATCTAATTAAATACGATGGTCGTGGGTTCGATAACCATTGGGGGAAAATATAAATAGGAAAGTAGGGCTCTATCAAATAAAACAATAATTTCAAAATCGAGGGAGTGCATTACTTTAATTTCGCGGTTGTGACAGACATAGTGCGGCGTTATGTTAGATAGTAGAGAATGAAATATCTTAAAGCTGGACTTTTTCAGCTTTCATATACTTCTGATATATGCGGGGTATAGTTTTAAGCGAGAATTACCAACATAACTATTCTAAAACGCACTACCGGGTTCTGTTATTCAACACGCCTGAAGAATTCGGCGAAAAGTGGAAAACGGAAGTATCTTATACTAGGTTCTCAGGTTCATCATATCTATATATATAAAATCGAAAGGTCACTCACTCATCACGAAATCACAGAAACTACAAGTGCTTGGAATTTCAAATTTTGCATAGGAGTTATTTATAGGACGTAGGTGCTCGCTAAGACGGGAATTTGCAATATTCGACTCCTAAGGGGTTGTTTGGGGTTGAGAATTTGTATGAAACTTTCAAACGTTCGTTTCGCAGGCGAAGCCGCGTGCGGGCCGCTAGTCATCATATAATTTATTTAACACTAACTTATGCTATATTTCTACAAAATGAAAATCAAATCTCATTGTATTGTATTGTATATCTCAAAAGACAAATAATGTCATAAATCAGGAAGATAAGGCGCCTGCGACAGCGGCCATACAGACGGGGATGTCTTGGCCGATTTCATTTCCTCCTCTGCCTTAAATCTCCGGTTACATAATTCACAATACATAGGCAACGTTTAGGCTTTATTTGTTTTTGTATTAATATATAATTGCTACTTATCTTATCGTCATTATTATATGAACGTATAGAAAATATGAGTTAAAACCTATTTTATTTTATTTTTCAGTTTAATAGCAAGGGAACATAAGGAACCTAGTAACAGGACACTGTATTGCACATTTTCCGTAAAATTTTTAAGATGTAGCGTGTTGATTGGCCTAAAGTTGCGCTTTTTGTACCAGAACAGAAAATTAAAATAATTAATTCCTCAGAGAGAATCGAACAAATAAATTTTTCATTTTGCAGTCAGTTCAGTTACACTGCACCATGACGGTCTCAACAAATGGAAATACTCTCAAAAAAATAGTTTCATTTAATTGATATTAGTATACAACACCTGACTGTAAGCACAACCATTGTGAGTTCGAGTCCCAGTTGGGGGAAGACATTACATTCATGTCCTTGCTCAGATAAAAAGACTAGACGCGGCGCTAAAGTCAGTCACTTAACGCTCAGCAAGATTGGGCGAAATGAGGAGTGATTTTTCACTACACTTCGTTCGCTCACTAAAATAAACTTGCAAGAAAGCATACGTGGTAGTAAAACAAACACTATCACTCCAACGAATGTTATGAAAAAAAAAACTAAATTGTATGAAAAGCTTTCGAAAATTTAAGCGAAGCAAGCTTTTAGTTTACCTTGATAATATTTCATAAGTACGGAACAACGGATAGAATATTTCAACGCTAACCTTTTTACGGGCCAACATTAAGTTACACTAAGTGGCGCTACACTATTATATACATTTTTTGAATAAAAAATTCTAAACGCTGTATATATGTAACTTTTTGGGCTTCTCTCTGTGTAGTAGGGTAGGTAGAGGGAACATTAGGTTCCCAGGTTCCTTCTGTCTGCTACGTGTGGGATACAGCGTGGAGCTGTTGAGTGGCGGAAAGCGTGGCTTAAAGCTACATTTTATAATGTTACCAGAGCGAAAAAAGAATATAATTCATTAGCCTTAGTCGGAATTGAACCCGTAACAGTCGCAGTTACAGACAGACCCCGTGCTACTGTGCCACGATGGCCTCTATACAACAAATTTCATAAATATATTAATATATTTGAACAAAAATACGATTTACAGATTATAGTGAAAAAATAAACACAACCAAAATTAATAGCCGTGCAAATAAATGAATATAAGTTTAAAATATTTATTAATTATATAGTTATTTGCTTTAAAAATATTGCTGAATTTGCAGAGAGTTTGTATTTAAAAATAGCTTAATAAGAAATAATATATTTACCAATAAATATGTATTGTTGTTGTTGATTTTATTTACTTTGTTGAATTATTAATGATATATTTATATACGAACTTATGTATATATGGACTGTTGCGACGCAAGGGGCCGGTATCTGGTAGTAAAATGGAAGGACTGAAGGTTCGATTTCCACCTGAAGGAATCATTTATTTTCATTTATGCGCTCTGGTAACATGATATAGCGCGGCGTTAAGTTACGTCACCCGATACGCAATGTCACAAAGATTGGGCGGAAAGCGAGGAAAGGATTTCTTAACACTTGGTTTACTTACCTTACTATATGAGGAATACAGTGAGAAGTAAAAAAATATATTAATTCTAAATTCTTTTTTTCATTATCTAAAAGTATCATTTGTTTAAACAGATATACAAACGTTCAGCAACATTTTCTATTATTATTATGTAATGGATAAGCTCCACGGCTCGCTGACTTTGACAGTAGGAAATAAGCGTTCCCGTAGACACGTCACTGCCGGATATATTAGGCATCTAAACGATTTTGCCGATTCTATTCATAGGTGTTCTTATTAAATTGTTTTTCTTTTATTTGGGTGACAGAAGAAGGGAATCGGAATTGTTAATTTATAAGAAAAGTAATATTTCCTCGAGTAGAAATCGAACCGAACCGAGACCTGGGTCCGATTATGGCAGCGACAATCCTTCAAATTTTCGTAAATAATGTCTTAACACTAGGTTCTCTCAATGTACTGTAACATAAACGTCTTTAGCTTTATATTTTTATTAGGTTCACGTGTTATTCAGCATGGAGCAAGGCAGAAGGGGCCCTAATGTTAAAACACTCCGCGCCCTACTTTCCGCTGTATTATGGAATAGAAATGATAATATTAAATATTTTTTTACTCAAATGGAAATCGAATCCACAACCTGTGGATGAATAGAAGTCACATGCTTGTGCCTTAATGTAAGGCACATGTTTTCAAGCTCAAAAAAGTATATTTTGAACCACAACCTCCGTGCCTCCAGAATTCGGTGGAAAGTGGGAACGGAAGTGCCTTAATGGGAACACACATTCTTAACACTAGATTCCCAGGTTTCATTTGCCTATCTGCTATGAGTGGTATACAGCGTGAAGCTTAACTTAACATCCTCATATCGAAATAATAAAAAAACAAAACAAAAAATAATAAACACCAAACGAGAATTTCAAGTGAATTTTTTCATACACACCGAAACTCGATCAACATCACCCTGTGCTTTAGACAAAGCTCCTAGTCACAAAATATAGTATACAACCCTATTAAAAACCAAACGCCTTAACTACCAACCAAATTCACTGGAATTTAAATTCTAATTTTATACGAAAAAGGTATATTTTCCTTATTTTTTCCAATTGGAGGTACATTTCTGTGGTGGGGGTTCGTGCCCATTCACCACAGACATTCGGCACGTACAGTACTATGCAATTGTGATGCAGTTTTACATGCAACACTGCTTCTGAACTGGCAAGTTATTTTCTTCTTAAGCCAAGTTACGATCTGGTATTGTTATAAGTTGGTCGTTTGGAAGCTGTTTGGGTACTAAATATTAAATTAATTGAGGTATAAGATGTATTTTAGGCTATCAGGATGGTTGTTAGTTCGATTCCTTATTAAAATCAGGGACGTGATTTCTGATAAAACAAGTGTGGTGTTCAAGAATTCGGTAAAAAGTGAGGAAGGGAGTATCCTACTGGGGAACAGAGTGTGTGGAGAAAAAGAGCGAGAAGCTAAAATAATAAATAAATTTGGAATATCAGTCTATTACCATCGCACTAATGCTGCTTGCTAACTTGTAAAATCTTTTGTTTTCTTTCCGTTGTTTTTATCCCTAACAAGGTGGCCAGAGATAAAGAACCGTTAAATGCTGTACATGTCTTCATATCTCTTTGCCTTTAACCCCCTGTTGTTAACTTCTTCATAGACTTCCTTCGAGAGGGTTTACGCAACACTGTGTATCTCTTTTCCTTTTTTTCACTGTCACTCACCTGAGCACGTTATTCATTCCTTCTCTAGTATCCTCGTTAAAAATGTAATCAATTATGTAAAAATTGTAGTAAAAATATTAAAAAAGTAAATTTTATTTCAACACCGAGAGTAAGGTGAGCTCTTTGCATTATAAACGCGAATACAAGTTTTTCAAACACTCGTATTGTTATACGGGAAAGCTGTAATACAATCCCGTTACGTATGCAAATATAGATTAAAGTAAACCATAGAACAGCGTCTGAGTGCTTTAAAAATATATATAAAAATGTAAGCTTGATTAAAATATATAATTATTACATAACTTACGATTTCCTTTATATTTTTATATAATATTCTTTATTGCACAAAAAAAGATACATAATAAACAATATATAGACATTTCGTGTACAAAGGTGAACTTATCTCTATAAGAGATCTCTTCCAGTCAACCCGTGGAAGTGGATGAGTGAGTAGCGAGCAAAACAAAGTACAATTTAAGTTTAGTTGCTTCCCAGGTTCCATATAGGGAACCTGGGAACCTAGTGTTAAGATACTTCTTTTCCATTATAACTTGTATTTCCCACTTTCCGCCGAATTGACTTTGACTTGACGAAGTTTTTGCAGTTTTTTGCAGTTTTTTGGTTAGAAACATTTGTACTAAAAATAATATATATATAAGCACTATCAAGATTGAATCTACAACCACCGTATACAGTCAGACTGTGAACAAACGCGCTACAATGCGATGGCGTTGATGAATATTTACATAGTTAATAGGATCCCCAGATACGTACCTACTGCATTGCATTTGCGGCTTAGAACAATTTATAGCTAAATAAGTATTAAAATTTGAAACAGTTTTTTTTATTTTATCTTTACGTTTTTCTCATTTGGCTATAGGCGGCTAGAGTATAGAGTTAAGACACTATGTTTCAACTTTGTGTTAGTTTTAAAAACACTTCTCGAGACCAATGTCCGATTTTATATTACTAGTGGCGGGCCACGATTTTTTGCGTGAACTATAAGATGAAAAATTCCATTGACGTATACAGATTTTACAGAAATTGAAAGAAATCTCTCGTGATGACATACCACCTACATGCCAAATCTCAGCGTTCTACGCCGTGTAATTGTGGGGGAACCGATGTCTCTTAATAAATAGCAGAAAAGTTTTACATACATTATATACATGGCAAAAAATTCTCTCGATCCGATTCGAACCGGCGACTTTCACGAAAATACTTAAAGACAATCAAATAAAATATTTAATTTTAACGACCGAATTCTTCCATTGTAAGAGTTTACGAGCAAAGGATTGGTCGTCCGTATGTTTTAACTTATGTTTATTTTTCTTCAAGACTACGTTGTAAGCACGCGATGCGAATAGATTACTATATAAATCTTCTATGAAACACTACTGGGTTGGAATACCTAACTAGTTTCTTGTACCCTGCATGATAAGGGCAAAGTAAGTAAAGTGTTATGCCACTCCACTGAATTCGGAGGGCCTCAACACTAGAGCGAAGAAATTAAAATATGACTGAACACTTTCGTTGAGTGGTGAAACTCAATATGCAATGGCGGAACTCAACGCCGTACACGTATTACGTTAAAGCATTTTTCCAGACTAAAAAATATAAAACAGCGGAATTCGAACACACATCGTTTAAATTGTATCCGGCTTTGAATGACGCTACGTAAAAATTTTTACATGTTTTATAAAATATTTAAATAATCAACATTTAACCTAATAGTTTTTCATTTAGAACATATTATAGTTAAACGACAGGTCTTGATACTTTCAACTTTATCTCTAGAAACTATCTAAAGTATGTAGCTTTTGTATGAAGATAGGAAGTGAACCATTAGCATGTCTGAGCTAAAAGCTCTTCTGAAATAATCATAAAAAATATTAAAGTTAACAAAATAACGTAAAAAAATTCTAAACTAGCTGCATTTTTACTTTGTATGGTCAGTTCTTTTACTTAATGCTTTAATTATTAGGGTTCCGTCTCCGTCAGTTTTCTCGAAAATATTTTTTTTGTCGACTATTTATAGATTATATGGATAATTTTAAAGAACAATTAAAAATTCTTCAAATTATGTTATATTAAAATATTAATATAATCGAATTGATTTTTATGACAAGAAATTATTAAATATTTATAAATTGAAATTCCTAAAAAGAATTTGATATAATAAATTGAAAAATATGTTAGTTATGGATAGTCCATTTATTTAAGAAGGCATTTTATATCATGGTTTTGATACCTGCCCATAATACCTGCAGTTCTGCAGTCAGAGTTACCTCAGACTCTTAAAAATGTATTTTTGTTTGTTCCATTTTTAAGCATAAATTAATGAACGGATTTAGATTCAACTAAAATATTTTGTATAATTTGGCTATAATATAAGTGGTCAAAGCCGCGGTTGAGTGGCTTGTAGAAAAATATTATTATTAATTTTTCAGTCCAACACCCCCGTGATAATTGTATGCAAATTTATATGCATGTAATGCATCGGGCCTATGTCGATCGCCATCGCCACCACACCATTAAAATTCAGTAATGTAATTCTTAATTAACGTGTTAATCATATTTAATTTTTTTAAATCGTTTTTTTAGTTTAACGGATTCTGAGGTATTGCGTATTGAGTGGCGGTACTCAACGTCGCGCTTTGCCTCGATATCAGAGCGAGGAAATTAAAATATTAATGATTTTATTTTCACCATTTCCTTGATTGGGAATCGACCTCACTAGCTGTCGCGTTTATCTTTGCAATATAAAAATAATATTCTTTATTTTTAACTGACTTTCAAAAAAGGAGGAAGTTTACAATTCGTCGGAAACTTTTTTTATGTATGTTCACCGATTATTCGAAGTTACCTGAATCGATTTGGATAATACTTATTTTGTTTGAAAGGGCCTACACTATGTCACAGGTGGCCCTCTGGCGACTTTATCAATATCTGATGATGGGATCCTGGAGAAATAAAGGGAACTCTTTAAATTTTATAGGCGTACTTAAAAAGATTTAGGTATTTTTTGTAAGGACTCGTGTTTTTGCTTTTGGAAAACACATTTGATGACGCGGAACTGTTGATGAAGATCAAAGATGGTCTACGTAGTCGTAATACCTACTTTTTCTGTAATTGTTACAAGGAAAAACATTGTTAAACCTTTTCGTCAGAAATGAGATTCTTCATCCCTTTAAGTTTTATCTATCTATTACTTTAAATGGTAAAATAAATGAAGTAAAAACAATTAAAGAAATATTTTATATATTTTTGTTTAACAAAATCAAAGTACGTTTTACTTTATCTTTATCCTTTAACTATGGACGTGATTTTTTTATAACACACATATGGACGTCGGGTCTGTCAGACCAGTGGATTTATTGGTCATATTCCGTCTGTTTTTTAAAGGAAGAAGACAATTTTATGTTTTAGTTTACATGAATAGCCNAATGTAATTCTTAATTAACGTGTTAATCATATTTAATTTTTTTAAATCGTTTTTTTAGTTTAACGGATTCTGAGGTATTGCGTATTGAGTGGCGGTACTCAACGTCGCGCTTTGCCTCGATATCAGAGCGAGGAAATTAAAATATTAATGATTTTATTTTCACCATTTCCTTGATTGGGAATCGACCTCACTAGCTGTCGCGTTTATCATTGCAATATAAAAATAATATTCTTTATTTTTAACCGACTTTCAAAAAAGGAGGAAGTTTTCAATTCGTCGGAAACTTTATTTATGTATGTTCACCGATTATTCGAAGTTACCTGAATCGATTTGGATAATACTTATTTTGTTTGAAAGGGCCTACACTATGTCACAGGTGGCCCTCTGGCGACTTTATCAATATCTGATGATGGGATCCTGGAGAAATAAAGGGAACTCTTTAAATTTTATAGGCGTACTTAAAAAGATTTAGGTATTTTTTGTAAGGACTCGTGTGTTTGCTTTTGGAAAACACATTTGATGACGTGGAACTGTTGATGAAGATCAAAGATGGTCTACGTAGTCGTAATACCTACTTTTTCTGTAATTGTTACCAGGAAAAACATTGTTAAAACTTTTCGTCAGAAATGAGATTCTTCATCCCTTTAAGTTCTATCTATCTATTACTTTAAATGGTAAAATAAATTAAGTAAAAATAATTAAAGAAATATTTTATATATTCTTGTTTAACAAAATTAAAGTACGTTTTACTTTATGTTAAGTAAATTTAATTTTTATTTTTTAGTTTATTGAAGTCGGTTTGTTTATCGTAATAAAAAAAATATTATTATTTGAATATTCTTCGGAACCATTATATACGTAAGTTCAGCTCGCACTTTTTTAAAAAGTTTTATATGACCAAAACTAATATTTACTCCATTTCAAGTATTCATTATGGCTTTCTTCATCACTGTCCACTGCGATTCATTTTCTATTCAAATACTAACTCTCTATGTTCATCTTAAATTTTACTTTAGTATATTTATATGAAATTGTATACTTATATGCATAAGTAATCGAGGTTACCGACATTTTGTTTTTTTACCTTCAAAATATTTTTTATTCACATAGACTTTTGGAGGCACCTTTGAATCGTCAAATGAACATAAGTTCTGCTGAGAAGAACCGATAACGAAACCAACAGCTGAACTTTTCAATGGTAAAATTTAGAAAAATAAAAGAGCTAGAGCAAAAGGCTTTGAAGCTCTCATGGTGCAGCGGTATAGCGTTTGATTGGAAACGCTATGGTTGTAGGCTGAATTTCCTCTGTCGATAATGAATTATTTTCATTTCCACGCTCTGGTAATAAGATAAAGTGTAACTCCGTTTCAAAGACATTGCGTGTTGAGTAGTGGAATTCAACGCCGCGTTTTGTTTTGTTCGTCGTTCTTAGGAAATAATTCATTACCCAAAGGAAATCAAACCCCAACCCTCGCGTTTAAACTCAGATGCTATGCCGCTTCACACAACTGCAGAGGACTGCTAGCAAATTAATTCACCCATTTACAACTAAGTACACAAACGGGTATTACATGAACAAACAAAAGGAAATAAAGTGTTGTCATATTTTTTCGCTTTTTATTTGCTACCGTTTTATTGAAGACGGGGGAAGATCTTTCGATCTCAATTTTTCCTTTAAAAACTCGAGGAAGCTGGGAAATGTTTTAAATAAGTAAAAGAAAGGACCCATTTTGTAATTGCGCCCGAGCGACTGTAAAGTGTCTCGAGTACGACGATCGAAGGAATCGCTTCCGTTATGTTCTACACTTCTGCTGTTTACTTTTATATTGAACAATTGTTTTTATTTGCTATATTAAACTGCATTTAGTGTTTAATATTTTAAATTGTGTTAGTTCGAGTAAAAATTTAGAATAAAATTGTAAGGGTGTCCATTTTTTGGGCTTTTTTCCAAATTTTATCTAAAAATAACAATAAAACAAGAAAAGTCAGAGACGCAAAAAGCTCATGGAGCAATAAAAAACATAACAAAAATAAGTGATACTGTAAAATCAGTTTCGGGGCAATAATTTTACATTATAACGTCATAAGAAAACATTGATGAAAAATTGCATACTTTTAAAAATAAAAATTGCATAAATTACATTTTGAAAACATCATTTATTTGTACTCGTTAATTCAAATATTTATTTTACTTAAATTATACAGATTAATGAGGCCAGTCGTGGTGCAGGAGCATAAAATGGGACTGTAAGCGCGACTCGTTGTGGGTTCAATCCCCACTCTAGGAAATGAAATATTTATTTAAATTTAAATTTTCATTTCTTCACTCTGCTGTGACAAGGTGCGGAGTTCAGTTCCGCCTCTCAACACGCAAAGCCTCCAGAATTAGGTGGAAAGTGTGGAAAATGGTATCTTAACACTAAATTCCATCTGCCTGCCCTGCTATGTGTGGGATACAGAGTGAATCTGACTTAATTTTCATCTATTTATGCATTATTTCTCTATATTTGTAAGACGAATATATAAAATATATATTTAATAGAAGAAGTCGCACAAAAGGAACGTCTAGGGACNTAACAAAAATAAGTGATACTGTAAAATCAGTTTCGGGGCAATAATTTTACATTATAACGTCATAAGAAAACATTGATGAAAAATTGCATACTTTTAAAAATAAAAATTGCATAAATTACATTTTGAAAACATCATTTATTTATACTCGTTAATTCAAATATTTTTTTACTTAAATTATACAAATTAATGAGGTCAGTCTTGGTGTAGGGGCATAAAGTGGGACTGTAAGCGCGACTCGTTGTGGGTTCGATCCCCACTCGAGGAAATGAAATATTTATTTAAATTTATATTTTCATTTCTTCACGGCTTCTGTGACAAGGCGCGGCGTTCAGTTCCGCCTCTCAACACGCAAAGCCTCCAGAATTAGGTGTGCAGAATTTTCATCTTTTTATGCATTATTTCTGTATATTTGTAAGACGAATATATAAAATATATATTTAATAGAAGAAGTCACACAATAGGAACGTCTAGGGACATAAAACTAACATTCTGTATAGCTGAATATTTAAAGTTTCATTTTGAATATTTTATGTTACTACATGACATCGTGCTAGAAATGACTAATAAAACTATGTAACTGTTGTTGAATTAACTTATTTTTTTTACAGAATTACATATCTTATGCATTTTTAGGATAAATATAAAGAACATAGCAACAAATTCCTTAATTATAAGGGTTCCGTACCTTTTAAGGAAAAAAAAACTCTTATTAGAAGAAGAAAAGATACAAGCTACTTATTTAGTTCTCCGTCCATCCGTCCGCCTATCTGTCTGTCTTTCAAGAGCCTTTATCTCAGGAACGCTTGGAGATATTGAGTTGAAATTCAAACGATATACTCAGATCTAGGGTCCCCAATTCATGCCTTCTTCTTCATGCCAAGAACTTAAGAAGTAAGCAAAAATTCTTTATAAGATTTTAATATATTTTTTTCATAAAATTAATTTACTTTTATTTATAGATTTACTTTTAGTTAACATAGTTGGGTTCTCAAAATATACAAACTTCAAAATTTCTTCTTTTTCATATTATACAAACTGATATTTTGATAGTTCAAATGTATGTTTCCAGTACGACTATACTTTGCCACGTAACTTGTTACTTTTTTCACAATAGTCATATAGGGATTTATTTATTTAAGTAAGTAGAGACCAGTCGAGGCGCAGGACTTCCTTTCTCAGGCTTTCCTCAGCTTGCCCTGCTGCGAGCGGGATACAGCGTGAAGTTGATTTTTGAATAAATAATAGTGCAATTTACATATCTTTTCATTTACCACCACAACTACATATATTTACATTTATGAGCTGCATTCAAAATATCACGTTTTACATTTTGTTTATTTATATAAAACGTCTGGCAATCACGTTGAGTTGCAAATGCTTGGTATATTTATTCTGTACCGGCGCCTACCCTCGCCCCGTTCAGCCCCAACATCGTTCCGCCAGTAGTATCAGTTATTTACTAATTTTAGCGAAAACTTTTAACAGATCCCGCGAAAATATTTTGTTTTTTTTAATACCATGATGATATAATCAAATAATAGTTGTGATTTTTAAAATATGTATTTGTGCACGTAAAAATAGCATTTGTTTTTATATTTTACTGAAATTTCTTATTTTTTATAAATTTTCAGTATGATCAAATATATTGAGGCCGTTGTGGCCTAGGGGTTATACGCGTGGGACTGTTCACGCAACGGTTGCTGGTCTGATTCTTATTTGGGGAATGAAATATTTAATATTTAAATTTTCCTAGTAGAGAGGCAGGAATTCGGAGGAAAGAAAGACAGAATGTCGTTTCGCACTTATGAAATGAAAATATTAAATATTAACTCGGTGAGAATGGAAGTATCTTGATGGAAATATGGTCTCTTAACACTAGGTTCCCAGATTTCCTCTGCCTACCATGCTAGACCTTGAAACTATTAAACTAATTTAATATTGCCTTTAGTATTCCTATATAAAAAGGCTCTCACAAAAGTGATTTTTCAGTACAGATAGTTCCTGAGATTTGTCCGTTCTATCAAACTATTCAGCTTCATAATATCAAGTACAGATTCCGTAGAAGTTAAAACTATGATTTTCTTACTTCAAGAGACTTCTCTTTCTGCTAATTCTCTAAGATATGTTACATAGTAGAGCCAACAACGACTCGCGCTGACCTAACTGTAAGTTAGTGGTCTTAAGAGATTTTAGCTTAAGATAAGGCTTCTTTATGGCTTATACATACTTATTATGAACTAGTATTCCGCTCCAGGTTTCACCTACGTTAATTACACTACGTTTTTCGACTGTATGGTGGTATGAAGGTCTCAATAAAAAAAATAATAATTTTATAGTAAAAAAATTACAGCTCGACCTAATAAAAGCGTTTTAAAAATAAATATAATATTATTTCATTTAAGTATGTAGTATTCGTCAAGCTGGTGTAATTTATTTGATAAAAAGAGATTCCATAAATGCTTACAAAAAAGCCTTGCATATTTTCAATTCAGTATTTTCATGAAATTACATAAAAATTTTTACATCTCAATGTGATATGCATGAAAAAATATGTGTGTCTTATGTAATTATTTTTCATTCATATAGTATAATATTTGAGACCGTACTGACGCAGCGGTAAGGCTGCGTCTGTAAGCGTGGTTGTGGATTCGATTACCACTTGGGGGAATAAAATATTAAATATTTTCATTTCGCCCTGGCGACGAGACAACGTCTTACTGGGAACAGATTGTCTTAACATCAGGTTCCCAGGTTCCCTCGCATCCCTGCTATATGCAGAACAGCCTGAGGTCTATAATATAATATAATATATATGTATATAGGGGAGAATTGGCATGAAAGAGCCAGTTTACTAAATGAAGCAAAAAAATATACTTTTAATTAAAGAAATTAAGATTTTTTTTCTCAAATTATTATTTATTTATTAAACTAGGTAATTTCGTACGAAATTACCCTTAAATACAATAATTAATCAATAAAATATTCATTTTAAAAAAATGTGTCATTTGGCTCTTTCATAACATTTCGGTATTGAAAGAGCCATTAAAAGTTATGAAAGAGCCAGTCTTATATTATGAGGTATAACAGTGAAAATTATGGTAAACAATATTAAATAAAAACGATTTAATAATTCTTATTAAAAAGTAATGTTTTTTTTAATTCTATCAGTCATTTTAAGTAGATTATTCTAACAAACTTTTTAATCTTACATTATTCAGACCAATAACATTATATGAATCCTTTGAGCCAATCATCACTCGCATTTTCAATTTCTTTCCACTTATCTAGGCAGAAACCATTGGCCATGGCCAATTTAATTCTTCAATTACTGATTTCTCGGGCCTTTTTCGTTTTTTCTTTCGGCTCTTTCAAGGCCCGTCCACCCGGCTCTTTCATAACTTATTCTATAAAAAAATGTAACCTCCAAAATGACAACGATATCAAAACTTTTCAAACTCAATTTTAATGTAGTTACAAGGCCAAATATATACATAAACTCAATCTATATTCCAATTACCCGTATTTGTTTA
>JAKRZM010000027.1:24531-48865 GCA_036379175.1 Heliconius cydno galanthus | reverse complement strand
ATCATAATAAGATATCGGAAATTGTTATTTTTATTATAATTTTTAATGAATATTATAAGAATTAAAAATGATTTAAGTTTTTATTTTTTTATCTTACTAGCTGACCCGGTGTCACTAATAGCAAAATACATATTAAAAAAAAAATCGACTGTTAGGCGATACGAAGTTCGCGGGTCTGCTAGTTTAATATAAAAGGCTTAGTAACTCTTGCAATCTTACGAAAAATAAAATAACTACTAGTCATTAAGACACACTATCATTTTTCACTTTAATAGACCAGTTAAAAGTTTTAGCTCAATGCTTTCTGTATTACTAACAAAAAATATTTTAATTTTTTTTACCCTAAAATTATTTTAGGTTCCACCCCATCAATTAGTAGTAGCAAAGCGTTAGAGCGACCACTGATTGCCACATATCCGCTCTTGCAGCTGCACCCTGGGACTAAAATAAAGCTGACCGTCCGTGCTGTAATATGTATTGTATTGACACAATTGCTGTTGATTATACGCATTGACGAATTTTATGTTACTTCTGTATATGTATTCCATTTTTAATAGACTATGTAATAGTTTCACGCTGTATCCCTCTTTTATCAGGGTATTAGCGAGAATCGAATCCACAGCTGTCCAGACGCTGCACCTTTATTAGGATACTCAAAAGGAACCTAGTGTTAAAACTCTCCATTTCCTGTCCAATTTTCCAGACATTGTGCGTTGTGAGGTGGAACCCAACGACGCGTTTTGTCTTATTACCAGAGAGATGCAACGAAACTAATTTAATTTCTCAAATGGGAATCAAACCCACAGACGTCGCGTGTACTGTCAGACTATAGACTTCGCCCAAATACGAAATGATTCGAAATTTATACTGTTACGGATAGTTTTAAAGTGACGGCTATGAAGCCCCGTAACATATGTAGCTGTTTTAGATTTAGTGTATAGGAATATTAGGAAAAAAGTAATATAGGACAAAAAAATCGACTTCACTGAGGTCCGCCACTTAACACGCAATACTTCCAGAATTTGGTGGAGAATAGGAAACAAAGTATAACACTAGGTTTCCTCATCCTACCCTACCGTGTGCGGGATACAGCGTGATACTAAAAAAAAATAAGGTAGCATAATAAATAACAAGTTATAATATTTACACTCCACTAGTTACCGAATGGTCACTTCAGCTGTAAAGATTGCTAAGATTGAATAAGCGTTCAGATGTTCATCTCTTTATTGGAAAAGTGCAACGGAACGGTAGTTTACAAAAATAAATAAAGACTACCCGCTCCAAATCGATTTCGTTCGCATGAACAGTACTCTGTGAATTTACGATTGTTTATACATTCTATTATTTATTTCTATCTTTCTATTGTTTATTTGTCTTCTACGAGGATCTCACAGTGAGAATGAAGAATGGGGTTAAGTGGTTTGGACACATCAAGAGAATGAATGAGAAAAAGATTTATGAAGCAGGAGTGAGTGGTAATAGAGGCACGGGGACACCTCTGTTGGCCTTAGAGAGCACATCAACATTGTTACTAGAGTAATGTCACGTAAAAAACCTAAGGGCTTCGCGAGGAGGAATGTAAAAAGGGGTAGAAGCCAGGTGACGAAGCGAAAAATTTATACATAGGCTGTATCGTCGAGCGCATTGTTTTTAGTTTATTTATAGTTTATATTCTACATAACTTACAAAATAAATAATATTATATAATAATATAAGATTATAAATATAAAATCTAAAATAATCACATAAATTTTATAAAGGCAGAAAAATAAATGCAAAGCTGTAAACAGATTAGTCTTTACTCTACTATGCAGAAAGCGTGAAACTGCAACATAAAATATTCTAACAAGAAATCACTTATACTTACTTGTATATACGAGCAAAGTTTCATGAGTAAAAAAGATTAAACTGAACTGGAAAAGGTTCTTAACACTTAAACAAAAACTAAGTGAAAAGCTTAACCAACTCAAGAATCGATCCCGTTACCTTAAAATAAGCAATTTCCTCCAAACAAATAGGTATAAATCAACAAGATTAATCTAGGACCTAAAACCGATACATCAATTACAAGCCTAAATCTCCTAGCAATTTCATTGGTAACAGTTCTCATTGGTGCTCCTAGGGAATAAAATGAAGTCCTAACTATACGGAGCCAAGCACAATAGGTCTGGTGACAATTGTATTTGATTGCGTACCAGCTATTTCTATTTCTGATGGATTTAGCATTGCCTTTGAATTTTGTCACATTTATGCTGGGCTTGTAGGTTGAATTTGGTATATTTTTAATTGTTTTTAGTTTAACGCTGGAACAAAGCGGCGTAGAACACAGAAATTTAGCTTCTTAGTTCTTTGTGGAGGATAGAGAACAAAAAATAATTTTATAAAATCAAAATTATCTAAGGACTTCTTTAGTGATGATGTATTCGTCTTTTTTTAGTTTCACACTGTATTTTGCATATAGTTGGGAAGGCAGTGGGAACTTAGTGTTAGGACTCTACGTTCTCCACGCGTCTTAATTTCGAGACATTGCATGTTGAGTGTCATATTGTTTCTAAAGTGAAGAAGTTAAGTAATTAATTTCTCTGAGTAGGAACCTCGCTACAGCGGCTTCAATTAAATATTAATGAATAATTTTAACAAGAAACGGGATCATTGTTTGCAACAAAGAAACGTCTCTACTATTAAGAAAGCCACTTTATATGAGACCATTCACTTTGGACAGTTTTAATTAAGTCATAAAAAATCTTCGGATAATTAAGACATAAAATGCAACTTACATATTAAAACATGTAAATATTTAGTTTATAGATATTATAATAGACCAATGTGGCGTGATGAGACCACATCTTAGGCCACTTCTTCTAAACGCGATGATGATAAGTTCGATTCCCATTCGAGGGAAAACGACATCTTCGTTTCCCTGTTCTGATAAGAAAATAAAGCGTGGCGTTGAGTCTCATACAATACTACACTATAATAATTTTTATTTTCCGTATTAGTCACAAAATTAACAACATAACCCATCTTCCCTTACGAAATCCAATAAATCCCATATAAGTCCATACAAACTGACACACTAACAAACCATTGAATAGTATTCTCCAACTTTTGACATGAACGAATAAAGGAATAATCTAATAACCAATTTCAGACCACGTCTGTTCCTAATTCGGGCTGTGATTGATAGTACGGCCTCAACGACGACGTCGCGGTCGAGCACTTCGTCCATATGTTTTTATGTTATTTTCTACGACTGTCCGGTCTTGAAATGACATCATTTTGATTGGCCTATAGTGAGGGATAGGCAAATTAGATGGTGTCAAGCTGTACGCTATAGACAGATAGAATCTAATTTACGAGACATTGCGTGTTGTGTTGCGGAGTTTAACGCCGCGTTTTTATCTTATTACCCGATTACAGTCAGACGTTGGTGCGCCTGTGCCACGTCTGGCCTCTACATAACAACAACAACACAGCTTCACGTTTTATGCCTAGCAGGATAGTCAGAGAGAACGCTACGGTTTCTACATTCCTCTTTCGCCTCGTCCACTGTCATCAACCTCGTCCTCCGTGGGGTCCTCATGATTTTTACGTGACCTTCCTCCAGAATCTATGGCCTCTACATAAATAATTATATTATATATTATATTCTTAAAACAGTATATTATTAAGAAATATATAAATATTTCAGCAACCAGCTAATACGGTCCGTGATTGATGTAACCGCCAGTGTCCTCGCCGCCGTCACTCCATCTGTTCGTGTCGCGATGTCGCCCCTTTGTAGACGCGCCAGACGCCCATTGTTAATATCTTTGATTTATAGTATATGCCATACGAAATTACTATGAACTGGGGTTTTTACAAATTTTTACAACCCTTTTTACAAGTAAAAATAATTGTATTAATCGAATCTACAACCATTAGGTTTACAGTCATACGATGTGACGCTACGCCACGTTGGTCTCATATTCATATATAGTATTTCCTCTACTGACTTTGAACCCACACCTTCCTAAATTTTCAAACCACTTCGTCAATAGAATAACCTACATTCAAAATTCTAAAATCATAAAATTTTCAACATCTTCATTGTCTATGTCTTTTTAGTACAAATCGGGTTATGTAAAATATGACTCTTATATTTTGATGTACTTAAAATTCCACCCGTGCTCCGCCAGCAAGGTTAGCGGTAAACTAGCTTCCTCTAAAAGGTGTTATATTGGCTACTAGTAGAATAGTAATATCTAACATCCATCTTAATGTATGTGATTCTTTTGAAGTAGATCTTCTATTTTCTTGGAAAATAAAAGGTAAAAATACTTTTTTTTTATTTTTTATTTGCCATATTTTAGTTCGACACTGTCTCCAGCTGCTAAATATGAATACTTTTATCTTATTTTGAACATTTAAAATTTATTGGTTATTCCACATTTGGGAAAGAATTTAGTATTTTTTAAATAAGTATTTTCACCACGACGTTGAGTTCCCCCATATCTTATCTTAATGGAGAGCGGAGTGTCTTAACAATAGATTCCATCTGCCTTTCCTGCTATATGTGAGATAAAGCGTATAGTTGAAAAAATAAATAAATAATCTTTACAAGATATCTTATAATGCAAATGATATTTTTTACTTTCCTTAAGGAAAACAAACGTCTCCTTCGAATTGACACTAAATGAGAAAGATGCATCTGACAAGCGAATAAACGATATACGAGTACGTAGAATGAACATTTATAGAACATAATATATGGCTGAACATTTATAAAACACGATAGTCCAGTGGTCTAGTGACACTGTGACGGTGTGGTTGTGGATTCGATTCTTTCTTGTTAATATCTATTCGAAAAATAAATTATATTTTGACCTAAAGATCATAATATACAATATGATTATTATCCTACGAAATCAAAATCAAATAACTGAAAATTATTAGCAATTAAAATTTTTGGAAACCTGCAGAAACATTTCCTGTAGAAGAAATTTCTTAAATTATTGATATATTAAAATAATAGAATAACTTATATATAAATGGTCTTAACGGCGAATATAAAATCCAAATTTTGATATGTTTTTTTTTAAATATATAAAAATTTGGATTTTGCTTTATATTATAACAATAGTTCAAGATTACTTCTTCATCTCACTTGCCGACCGTCCTATAAAACTTGGCTATACAGTTTCTATTTATTGTGAAAGTTAATTAAGACACGTGGTGACTTCTCTAATTTTCCTAATCTCATAGAAAAGAGAACATAGTGATACATCACTATAATATACCTATTTTTGATAATTTTTGTGGCAATTTCGTAACTAAATAAGAAAATTAAAATAAATATTCAATACAAAAACTGTTTCTTCAACATAAAATGAGATTTATATCGCTGTCTATTATCTCATGGTAGCAGCTCGACCAGCTTCATTTCCGCTAGCTGATAGAGAATAACCATTGTTGTGGTTTATTATGTATTTCAACATTGCTGATAGTTCGACACTTTTTATCAGATAATAGCAGGTTTGATAGAAATTAGTGTTGAGATACTCTCTACCTTAGTTCGATTCGGAATAACGGAATAGGTGTACTATCAGCAATATTAGAGAGTGATTATTCCTTACTCTCATTCACCTGGCTCTGTAAAATAATATGAAAATATAAAAGAAATAGTCAAACTAATAAGAATATAAGAATATCCCAAAATAAAAAGGACAACGTCAAGATTTATCAGTATCTCACGCTAAATCTCGATTTGGTCCGTGAATGAGAAATGATCCCAGACGGAATTATCATAAAAAACCACTTAAAGGGAAGAAAATTGGTTTTTATATTTATTGAAATTGACGGCCCGCTGTGTAATATGCAGCTAATGCTAAATTCGTCCATAAGGCGATAAGTTAGATCAACTAGTAAGTTACGATTTTTTTATGCAAGGGGAACCTAATGTTAGGACACTCTGTTCTCCTTTAAAAAAAAATAACTTTTAAAAGAATGGGAAGGAGGTTAATTATCTATAGATTTTTTTTAGCTTCACGCTATATTTTGTACAATGCAATGTAGGCAGAGGGTACCTGGGAAGCTAATGTAACCCCACTTTCGGCCGAATTCTCTAGGCTTTGCGTGTTGAGAGCCGCAACTCAGCGCCGCGGGGCAAACCCGTGTCTTTCTCCGTTTTTCTCCCATGGCAGAGAATCTAGTGTGGTGGTGTCTCCGTTATACCTTTGTTGCCCAAGCAAGAGCCATTGCGTGTTGAGTAGTGGAACCCTATGCCGCGTTTTATTATATTCGTACATATATACTTTAGTAGAACGATAAAAAAGTAGTCGAACACATTTTTTTTACAAAAAAATGGTTGTCTATTTTTACACGCATATCTTCTTAACTATTGGATGGATTTAAATTAAGCTTTTTATATTTTATAGCTACTAGTAATCCGTGAGGGATTAAGCTTGGAGCTAAAAAGATTATTATTCAAACTAAAATAAAAAAAATATTTGCATAAAAGCGATGATAGTATATGAATATTGCTTATAATACAAACGATAGTTTCGCCAAATCTAGCATTTATTAGGTAACAAGCCAATGATCGTTGCGACGTTTTCAGGCTGCGCGCAGAAATTTGAAATTCCAACGAGGTGGTTTAATTGATAGGTTGAAGATCGACTAAGGAAATGCAACTGCATATTTTCTGTTATTTTTTTAATGTTTGTTTATATGTCAAAAATATTTTTATTTTAAATCTTTGTAAAACCTTTAATAAAATTGGTTGTCTGTAAAGTTAAGGTTTACGGACTATAATTTTATGTGATAACGCCATAAGAAAAAAAAATTGCATACTTTTATGAATTAAATTGAATGATTATCATTGAATTATCATTATATCAGTTAATTGAAAATTATTTTTTTGCCATAAATAAATTTTTAACACGCTTATAACGTCGATCCGTATGTAAGAAACTAACTATATAATGGAATCTAAGAATGTGAAATACACAGACTTCTAACTGTTGTATCATCATTAAACTTTGCAATAATATTTAAATTAGATGACAATGCAATATTATGGTACCATCGAGTTGGTCTGATGATGCGACTGGAAGGCGGCTAATGAAACCTTGAACTACCTACTAGTAAACATATCGAGTTTGGGCTCATTTGATTCGTCTTAACATATTCTGTTCATTTCTCTTGATGATGACATATAGAAAGATGGACGGAATGACATAGGAATCTTAGTAATAGAGTCTCCATTTACCCTTTCAGTAGGAAATTCTAAAAATGAATGTGCTGCACAATTGAGTCTAGGTCAAGCAAGAGTTCATAAACTAAAAAGACAGAAGCATAACTTTTAAAGTACTCCAATTAAAATGCTCCAGGGTAATGAATATGCAAGAAGTTTATTATATTATTTTATTCTTGGACAAATTTTTATACTGTTAATTTAATTTTCCATGTAATATTTATTATTATTTTTTATCTTTACGCTGTATCCTGTACATAGCAGAGTAGGCAGAGGGAACCTAGTGTTAAGATACTCCGTTCCCCACTTTCTGCCGAATTCTGGAGGTATTGCGCGTTGAGTGGCAGAACTCAACGCCGGGCTGTGCCTGGACGTCAGAGTGGGGATCGAGCCCACTAGTAATTGGTTAGCACACTTTGCGCCCCTGCGCCACGTTTGTCCTCTAATATTTATGTTATTTTATATTTATTAATAATGTCGAATATTGTTTTTTTTTTATAATAATAGTAATTTTGTATTACATTGTAGCCCGCAACTTTATTTGAGTTATTTTATTTTTTTCTGTTCTCAAAATATCTGTAAAATATTTGTTAATAAAAATATATTTATATAAAATCTAATAAATTATTATTCTGTCAGTCGTTCAGTACGGAAAAAGTTTACATATTTAGGTCAATAATATAATTTAGGCATAATATGTGATACGAGTGTTCAAATTTTATATTAATTTATATTTATAGAAAAAGTAAATATATTTTTAACTATTTATTCAAATAAACTAATATTAAACTGTACTATATCCACAACACAAACTAAACGAAAGGACAAAGTAACGTAACGTACAGCATTTGGTGCATTTTAATTGCACATCGAACGCCATGTATAATTAATGGTCGCAGATAGCAGGAGCGGGCGTGAAATTTGAAATATGGCTAATTTACATGGACGTTCGAATGGTTTGATTAGTTTCTTTTTTAATATTTAATTAAAGTACAAATGAAGTTAACAAGTTGTCGTGATGAAGCTTCACAGCTTGTGTCTGTAAGCGCTCGACGGTCACGGCTTTGATTCTCAGTCAAAATTATGAGTTCCATTTTTTCCTTTTGATGTACGGAACCCTAATACATACATACTAAACAAATGAGCAGCTTCACCATTTATCTCTGATGGCAAAGTAGGCAGAAGAACCTAGTGATAAGACATAGTATTTCCCCTGGTTCGACGAAAAGTATAAAAATATTTCAACGCCCATTCGTTATTGTTGATAATTACGTAAACGTAAACAACGAATTTCGTATTGAAAACACATCCATTTTTCTTTATTTCCAGTACCACATTCAGATGAACACAACAATGTGACATTGTTACGATTATCAATTTTTGGTATCATATTTGGTCTGTTTTTTAAAACCCAATTATATCGTCATGGCGCAGTGGTATAGGGTCAAACTGTAAAAACTGCCCCGAAGATTGAAGGTTCGATACCTACTCGGAAAAATCATTATTTTCTTCAAGTTATTTTTTTTTCCTCACTCTTATAAAGCGATAAAGTTCAATTCGAAAGGCGGTAGTCATTTAAAGTGGGGAGCGTCTTAACTCTAGGCTCACTGTGCCCTGCTACAAAAAGCTTTAAAGCTAAAAAAAATCATTGTCCCGAATATATGCGTGGGGAACACAGTGTACGTTAGTAGGCTTAACTAGGTTCCCTCTGCCTACTCTGCTATATTTAGGACAAAAATTCTTTCAAAATTAGCTAAAACAAAAGGTAATTACATTATGTCATTTTACAGGTAGGTACGTGCGCTGTCAAAATATCCGCAATATTTCATATCAAAATGACAAACGGTGTAGATGACAGCCTGTAATCTATAAGCGTGTCATATTTGTGTACGAGGCTACCTTATACTGCGAAATTTAATATAAAATCGAATACAATATAAAAAAAATATATTAAATATACAACTTCTGTAAATATATACGTAAAATGTAAAAAAAATATCTGTGTGTCCTGCATATAGCAGGGTAGGCAAAGACAAACTATTATTTAGACACTATGCTCTCTACTTTTCATTCGGTTTTCGAATTTGCGAGAGAGAAGAAAAGAGAGACATTTCTACGCCCCTTTTTGTATTCTTACTAAAAATGCTGGAAAATTACTATTTTCATTTTAAAAATTATTATTATAATCAATTTTCATTTCTCCGCTCTAGTTATGTCAAATGGTTAGATACCAACTGATATACATTATTTAACTCTTTATCCCGCACATAGCAGGGTAGGCAGAGCGAAACATTCCTCTTAACACTAGGTTCCCAATCCCAGGTACCCTAAGATATTAATTTCAGGTTGATATCTCCTGGCGAGATAAATAGTCTTGACAGATTAAAGGAAAACAAAGTGATCCTATAAGAGTTCCGTTTTTACCTTGAGAGGCATGGAACCCTGAAAAGTTCCGTATGACTGTAAACGCAGCGGGTGCGTTCTCTCGGGTAATTAAAACATTTTCACTTCCTCGCCATGACAGCTTCTTAAAACCATCTTGTTAAATAAAATAGAATGATTCATATTTGTGATATTTACTTTTAATTTTAATAATGGTTTCCATTGTAGGCAAAATTCAACGCAGCGGCTTACGTTACCAGTGCAGGAAAAGGAAAACAATTTATTTTGCCTCTAATGGAAATCGAACTAACATCTAACACTCTTTCAATTAGAATATGGCTATAGATACTTCTATTGGGGAGTTAATAGTGAAAACAATAAATACTATACGAACATAGTTAAAAAAATAACATAATAATCACATATTAAGTAATCCAACGTGTTACTAAGAACGCAGAGAAAAGAGAAATAAAAAAATGACATTTATCTAATTACGGGATCGCGATAAGGGGTGTAAAAGGGGAAGGGGCGATCGTGCCAGTCGGTTTTCAGCTACCATCAGAGACGGACGTGTGGCTAGAACGAGAACAGCTCCATCGAACTTTTCTTATATTAGAACAATAAAGTTAAATATTAAAAGATAGAAGAAATTAAAATTTTCTATTAAAAAAATAAAGTGAAGTGAGTGATTCAAGGATTTATAATGTGAGAAGAAGTGTATTTTATTTTTATATAGTGAAATTTTGTTATCCAAGATGACCGTTCTTCTTGTTCTCGGTTTCTTTGTAGGTAAGTTCCGTAGATATGGTTATTTAATTTTGTAATAGTATGTTTTGCTAAACTTATGTTATTGGTAAAAGATACTTTTTGATGAAAATGTAGGGACATAATGATCATTTTATTATTCAGAAAATTTTACAAATGATTTATTAATCTGTAAAGTAAGTATTTCCTTACTGAATGACAACGTTTAGAAGAACCTTCGAGGCATAGCCCGCTGTAAGGCAGGTTTTTTGGTATAGGTACAGGATTCCTGTCTAGGGGAACACTGAGGAAAAGATTTTTCCAACGAGACTTGAAAAACAAGACTACATTTTATCATCCACTCAAAAGGGATTGCGGGCTACAACTAGTATCATTATGAAAAAAAATACGAATAAATTAATTATTCAAGTACTCTTTTGCAAGTACTTGTTATCTTTAATTAATATATTTTATAATAAAATAGTTACTTATTTTGCTAACAAGCTAAATATAAAATATTAGCTTCACGCTGTATCCCGCATACAGCAGGGTAGACACAGGGAACCCAGGGTTAAGACAAATAATAATTCATTCCCTTGAGTGAGATCGAACTCACAACCGTCGTAATACAGTGGACAATATTGCACCCCTGCGTTACGACGGTCTCAATTGCTTTTTTAATTGATTTAAATTTAAAATAGGTTATAAAGCTTCAGCCTGAAGTTCAGGTTCGGTTCAAATTCAACAATCCAATTATATTTGCAATAAATCAAACGTGTTAAGTGAATTTGAAGTTAGCTACGGATACTGTAATAAATTCTGTCCGTCTGATGGCACAATACTGAATTAATGTTCAAATTTTGAGATCCATTTTAGTGTTATTTAATATTTTTTAGCTAAATATTTTTTTCTGTCACAATGCTTAATCCATTTACTGCATAATTTTAATTTAAAATTAATAATAACATTTGTTAAGCTTAAATGAAAATTTTAAAATGAAAAGTATATTTTTTTAGCTTAAAATTGTACCTCGCACACAGGAGGTTAGGCAGAGGGAAACTAGGAACCNTTTTTCCAACGAGACTTGAAAAACAAGACTACATTTTATCATCCACTCAAAAGGGATTGCGGGCTACAACTAGTATCATTATGAAAAAAAATACGAATAAATTAATTATTCAAGTACTCTTTTGCAAGTACTTGTTATCTTTAATTAATATATTTTATAATAAAATAGTTACTTATTTTGCTAACAAGCTAAATATAAAATATTAGCTTCACGCTGTATCCCGCATACAGCAGGGTAGACACAGGGAACCCAGGGTTAAGACAAATAATAATTCATTGCCTTGAGTGAGATCGAACTCACAACCGTCGGGTTCTTGCGCCCCTGGCTGCGTCACGACGGTCTCAATTGCTTTTTTAATTGATTAAAATTTAAAATAGGTTATATAAAGCTTCAGTCTGAAGTTCAGGTTCGGTTCAAATTCAACAAACCAATTATATTTGCAATAAATCAAACGCGCTAAGTGAATTTGAAGTTAGCTACGGATACTGTAATAAATTCTGTCCGTCTGATGGAACAATACTGAATTAATGTTCAAATTTTGAGATCCATTTTAGTGTTATTTAATATTTTATATCTAAACACTATTTTCCGTCACAATTCTTAATCAATTTCGTGCATAATTTTAATTTAAATATAAAAAATGTACTGTTTGGTTACTTTTTGGTAAGCTTGAATGATAATTTTATTATGAAAGATATATTTTTTAGTATAGTTTTAGCTGCACACAGCAGGATAGGCAGAGGGAAACTAGGAACCTAGTGTTAAAGCACTCCGTTTCTTTAAGACAACCTCCGATTGGGAATAGAACCCACAAGAGAAGCGTTTACGTGTAAAAAAGTATTATGATAATTTAATCAAAAATTCAACGTAGTTAAGGACATAACGAACTTACAGTAAAGCACGAAAGTGAGGACAGCCACTCAACAACCAATGCCTAGGAAAGTGGGACGTTGCGAAAGGAACGGAGTATCATAGCACTAGGTTCTCTCTGCGTACCCTGTTATAAACGGGATATGACGTGAAGCTAAAAAAAATATAATATTGAGTAAAGATAAAACCACCTTGGCTCCGTCCAAGTGCATGATATTCCGATAACAATTTAAATTTATTACTAAGCAATTGCCTCGGGATAAATTGAACATAGAAAATGCGGCAACAATATTTCTGTTTCCTGCAGAAATTATATAATATTCTGATAAAATATAGCCTTCGGTCCTCCCTTCGTTGCCAGGTATTCAAATTTTGTTCAAGTCAAATTTAATTAAAATATATTCAACGGTTTACCCGCAAAAGAGTAACAAATTGACAGTTATGAGGAAAAAGGCTTGTAATTCCTCTTAAAAAGGCACTGGTATAAAAAAATGGGGTCAGCTCTGATTGGAGATATTGCGTGTTTAGTTTTGGAGTTTAACGCCGCGTTTTGTCGCTGTCAGACTTACTATATTTCTTTTAACTTTACAGTTTACCTTATACCCCGTACATAGCAGTGTAGGCAAAGGGAACCTGGGAATCAGGTGTTAAGACATTTCGTTCCCGTCGAACATTTTTCACCGAATTCTGGAGGCATTGCGTGTTGAGTGGCGGACCTCAACATCGCGCTTTTTTAATTTTATATTTAAATTATTATGGCAGCGTTAAATTCCACGAATCAATAATCATAGTCTTTTAAATGGAAGAAAGTTGCTAAATCCAGCTTCTTATGATATATAACAGCACAAAAGAAATTTTAAATTTTTATTTAGTGATCGAAAAACCAATCTATTTTAAAAATTAATAAAAAATAGGTCAGTCGTGGCGCTATCTTTGTGGGTTTAATTCTTATTCGAAGAAATGTAATATTTGATATTTTCATTTCTTTGCTCTCTGCATGTTGGGAAACAGACGTGTCTTAATAGCAACGGAATGTCTTACCACTAGGTTCCCTCTACCTACTCTGCTTTGTGCAGGATACAGCGTGAAGCTTAAAAAATAAGGTAAGTAATTATGACGTCATTAATATACCAAAAGTCACCTTTGACATTTCGATAAATCCCCCATCCCGCGTGACAAATAGCTTTACACAACGACGCGCAAAGCTTATTTACTGTGTTCATATTGAATGCAAACGCGATGTATTTTCCAATTAATTGAGTAAAAAAATTCAATTAATTCTATGAATTCAATTAGTTGAAATAATAATTTAGAAGAGCCTGATAGGAGCTATCATGTTCCTGATACTGATTGAAATGCATACTTCTCTTTTTTAACAATCTTTTATTAGGTCAAACTGTAACTAAGTAACTTTGTAATATAATGTAAGAATCTGAATTACATGCTTTTCTAATTGTATCATCGTGAAACTTGACAATTATATGTAGATTAGATGACAATACAATATTATGGGACCATCGAGCTGGTCTGATGATGGAATTGGAAGATGGCTGATGGAATATTGAAAAAAATCGGTCATATGCGAGTCGGACAGGAATACTGAGGGTTCGATACCAATCTCAGGATTGTTTTTAATGAGAAATATAGTTTATAAGAGTTGACAAATTTAAATTTGCGGACGTATGCATTCATTTTGTATGAATTGAACTACAATACAAACTTATAGCTTAATTTTTATTGTGCTTAAAAGGACCGTAGATCTAAATATTTAATAACAATTTCAGATTGATACATCCACGCGATCTCAAGATAAATGCTTTGACAGACGGACAACAAATGGTCCTAAAAGGCTTTTTTCTTTTTTTTAACTATATATTTATCTGTATTTGATAAATTCTTTTTTATTAAAGCTAATAAAATATAATTAATAATATGGAAGGAAAAGATGTTGCAACAGACAAGATGACGGAATGCTTATGTGAACATTACCCTGGATATATTACTCGTTCTCATCTTAAGATTAATTATATTAGATATAATATTACTTTTGTGGCCACAGTGGCACGGCGACTGTAAGCCCAATGGTTTTAAGTTCAATCTTAGCTCTGGGCAAAATATAATTTTCTTGTTCTTATAAGATGAAATGTGCTGTTGAAGCCCATTGTCTTGACACTATTTTCTTTGCCTACTAGTTATCATCTAAATGGAATATATACATGATTGTTCGAAAAATCCGGCTATCGAGGTGTCGAGGCAAGGCGCGGCGTTGAGTTCCGCCACTCAACACGCAATGCCTCCATAATTCAGCTGAAAGTGAGGAACGGAGTGTCTTAACACTAGGTTCCCTCTGCCTATCCTGTTGTGTGCGGGAAACAGCGTGAAATCAGCTGATTTATTTAGTTTATAATTAATATATTTTGTTTACCCATCAACATGAAAAGTAACGAAATTGCGGGAAAACAGCGAGCAAAACACTAGTACCTATAACAGAAAATTTTATCTTAGAAAGGAGTATTTTCATATTAATCACATGAAAATCTGTTAATATAATATTTGTAATGGCATTGGCGTTTCTCAGAAAACCTTTTGAAAGGTTAGGTGGCTTAGGTATATATGTATATGTATTTATGTATATGTAGTAGCATACATGTGATTTGTATGTAAGTATATTTAGCATTCTTTTACCCTCAAAAAATATGCTTCTAATTTTTGTTATATTTCTTCTTTCTTTTCTCCTATGTTTTGAAAAAGTAAAAAATCTGAAAAAAATATATAATTATGAACTTTTAGATAGTCGGTATATTCTGAGAAATTAAACTTTAACGTTAAGGGTTCTTACCCCCATTACTCCCTCTCTGTAAGAGTTAGAGACAAAAAAAAAGATAAACAGCCTTAAAATCATATTTAAAATAATTCATTAGAAGCCAGTGCAGCTTTCCCATGGTTATCGGGCTAGATTCTTTATAATATCAAGAATAAATGAATAGGTTATTTTAATTATTCTCTTTTTGATCAGATAAGATGCGGCGTTGAGTTCCGCACCTAATGCCTATAGTTGGGTGTAAGTGTAACAATACAGCGGTAGGTATCTAAATGATCTTAACCTGTACAGGGTGTTGATTGTTATTTGATGACTTAATTATTTTTCATGAAACTTTTACATGACGATTCGCAATGTTCGTGTAAAATGAAAGAAAACAAATAAGAATAGATATATATTAACATACTATTATTATTCAAAAATTACATGTTTTTTCTATAAAAACATATTTTCAATCATCTACAAGATTCCAAAGCCAAGGCGTATTCATAATGAAAGTAAAATAACAATAATTTCCTTGCGAGTTACGGCACCAGAAATTGTGCTACGCTTACTTTCAAATTTATAACTTTCGACTGCGATATCGAAGATATTCAACAACTTATACGTACGGTGGCTCTACTTTGAAATGGAAAGAAAACTTTAAAGGTAAAAATAATTTTATTATAGTTTTTTTTTTGTCGATTTTCTTTCTGTGAATCATGTAAGAGGATTTTAAATGTAAAAGAGGATAATAATTGATAAAAGGGTCTATTTATTGATAGTATAAATGAACAAGTATTTTTTAAATTTCACACTATATTTCGCACATATAGAGTAAGTAAATTAATTTATGATATACCGTACACCACGAAAAAAAAACATATTAAAAGCTTGTTTAAAAGGTTTTAATTTTTAAGGTTTCGTTAAGATATGAATATTTAGTTATTGAAGGTACAAGCGTGTGACTGTAAACGCAACCTTTGTGGGTTCGATTCCTACTCGGGGGAATGAATTATTATTTATTAATATTTTCAATAACAGCACAATAGCCTCTGGTACCAAGGCAAAGCGCGCCGTTGACTATTACCACTCAACACGCTTGCTTAAAAAAATCTGTATGATATATGATTTTTTGTGTACACTATATACTAGATGCCCTAGGGGAACCTAGGAACCTATATATACAAGGTTCCCTTGCAGGAAGCAGAAAAAGTAATTATAAGATTTATTATTTGAATAAAAACATATCAAACTCACTGTATTCCCATCATAACTTCCAACCCAAAAGAATATCTAAGAAGGCAATAAATAAGTACAAAAATGAACCATTTATTATAACAATGCTCGATGAGCTATTAATTATTTTGTATAACAAATTGCGAAGGAAATTCCTTTGAAACGGCGCCAGGATCTAACCGTCTTGGAAATTGGTGGAGGCGATATGGCTTCGGGAACTGGGTTACAGTTACATTTGATTACCAACTTTATGTTTTTGATGATTGAACATTTTGTTATAGTCCTTGGGAGGAATACAGCGTTGTTTTACGCGTCATGTCGTTTTTTTGTGTATACAGAGATGTTGAAGCGGAAGTTAACACCGTACTTTTTCACACAACTCCGAATTTTTGAACTATTATTATTACATGCTAAATCGAATAAAAACAAATTCTATAAGAATTATACCAAGAAACTTTTCCTCCGACTATTAGTTTCGTACTTATTCCACTCACGGCTGGGGCTAAAAGCCAATTGTGCTTCAAAAGGTCACTCTTATCGGATTCCCAAAGCTAGATATTTCGTTACGACATATTCAGAACACTTTAGTTTATATATTGGTAAATATAATGATGGATTTTCTTTGTAGTTATAGTTATTTTCGTATAAATGTTAATTTTGTATATAAAACATAATTTCATTAGTTATTATAGATATGATACCATCGGTCGGATTGGGTTCGATTTCCGTTCTGAGGAATGTTATATTTTCTTAGTTAGATTCTTTGAAAAATGGCGAAGTAATGTGCCTCAAGATTCAAATGTAAATATTAAATATTTAATTTCTTCGAGTGAGAATCGAATCCACAACCTGTCGCGTTTTAACTCACACTTTGAACCCTTGCGCCACGACTGACCTCACATATAATAAGTACGTAGTTACGTATATACTAACCCACTCTATTTTATTTACGTCTTAAAGCCTTCGTCCATTAGATGTTATCGTACCTTAGCTCCGGCGTCCACCGCAGTAATTGTACTGTACGGGCTAGTTAAAAGAACAAACAAAATCTATAAACTCGATATCCTAGTGCTTTTGTTGGGTCGCTTCTTTCAGGTTCATAGTTAGTACGGATTCCAGGTGAAGTAGAATTGTTTTAAAATTTATAAGTTTTTAGTATAAGGTAGAAAAATATATTTTTTTCTTGCTAAATGGATTATTTTCATATACATAGAATTCGATACATTCCATATAGTACTTTGTAGATAGAGGCCTTCGTGGCACAGCGGCACAAGCGGGTGACTGTAAACGCGGTGGTTGTGGATTCGACTTTGAGATTCCCATTCGGGGCAATGAATGATGACGAGGCATATCGTGGCGCTGGATACCGCCACACAACACGCAAGGTCTCGAAAATTCGGCGGAAGGGAAAACCTTCCGGATAATAATTCCGGCAATATAACGGATTGGTTTAATATTGGGTTCCCTCTGCCTAGCTCGCTATAAGCGGGATACAGCGTGAAGTTGTGAGATTTTGTTTAAATATACGTACGATGGTACGTTCAATGGAGAAAATTACTATATTTTTTTTCAGGTCAAGTAATTACGCACGTCATTCAATATATAATGTCTTGAAATTGTTTATTAAGCGGAGATTCCAATGTTTTAAATATTGTTGGATTAAGACAAATACAACATTTGGAATGGTTCTTCTATCTTTCTAAGCGAGACACACGTAACGCAAGAAAATATATGAATCTATTTCGTACTCGCAAAATTCGATTAGAATATATGATTTTTCCTTTCAAAATTATCATAAAAATAACATTCGGTATGAAAATTTAATATGACTCTCGCGAAATATTCATTTTCTTAAGATGAAAGCTAGAGTCCGAGGAAAATAAACGAAACAAATTGTAACAAATGCGAACACAGAACTTCTATCCAAATTAATTCCCAAAGGGACTTGCAGGAAAATATTTTTCTTTGACTTCTTCGTTTTAAAGAGCGCGCTAAGATAATAATAATAATATTGTTTTAAATTGTTGAAATTATTGCATTTTGTATGAAGAGATAATTTTCTTAATTGATACTCTTAGATGTTGCCAGCATATTTGGTGGTTTTAGGTTCGATTCTCAATCTTGTATTTATCGATTTATGTAAGAAGATCATGCAATGTCTTTTTAATCTTTTGTTCTCCGTCTGATTGGCCTGAATATTTGCATTCGGATTCGATGACAGTAGAATATCTTCAAAACTTCGGGAAGACCAGGACAATCTTAGTGCCAGAAATTATATATATATTTTGAAGCGTTTTTAACATTTAACTTATTATTAAGAAGGCAGTCGTGGCGCAGAGGAACCACCATTGGTTGTGAGTTTGATTCCCATTCCAGGAAATGAAATTTTTAATATTTTCATTATTTTGAATTATTTCTATTTTTTCGGCCTGGTAATATTAGATTTATTTAATTAAAGAGATTTAGAGAAATTTTTACGACTCGAATGTTTAAAATAATTCGTTTTCATTATACAATTGATTACTATCTAACTTTGCCATATTTCATTAGTCATAGTGCATGTAAGCTTTTAAGTTTCATATGTTTACTTAGTTCATAGAGTTGTTTGCCCTTCAAAGTTGATCAGCAAATGCTAATTGAATGGACTCATCTATATACGAGAAATGGGAAATATTCTAAGTAATTACACGATTTGATTCTCAACTGATATATAGTCTTTTTCACGCTGTATCCAGCACAAGGTAGGCAGAAGGAACTAGTGTTAAAACATTCTGCTCCCCTCTCCCTAGTGGGAATCGGTCCCACAATCATCGCTTAAAGAATCACATTCCTATTTGAAAATATTTTAAAGTTTTTCCACACTATAAAACGAAAAATTATAGATTATTATTATAATTATTATTATCAACTACGCTGTACCCCGCATGTAACAGGGAAGGCAGAGGAAGCCTAGTGTTAAGATACTCCGCGCCCCACTTTCCGTCGAATTCTGCAGGTATTGCGTGTTGAGTAGCGGATCTCTAAACCTCGCTTCGCCTCGACGCCAGGGCGAATACATGAAAATATTAAATATTTCATTTCTTCGAGTGGGAAGCGAGACAGCCACTTCTGCCACTGTGCCACGCCTGACCTAAATCAAAAATAAAATCTAATTAGATAACAAAAAGCGACCTCAGTACATTTTATATTATAGATAATACATATAATGAAACATGATTAACTCGCTCCGGGATTCTAGCGGACCGCACATTAGCAATACGGCTAACTTGAGTTTAATTAATATCTAACATTATTGTTATAAATGCGATTTGAGTTTGCTGTTTGTCCTAAATATAATTTGGTTACTTGTTTGTAATTTTTTTTGTCAACTTCACGCTGTATCCCGCACACAGCAGGTTAAGCAAAGGGAACCTAATAAAGACACTCCTTCTTCTTCCTGGCATTAATCCCGGCTATTACCAGGGTCTGCCTTCCTACTTAACCTACTCCACTTTGCGCGATCTTTTGCGTTCTCGGTGGTTAGACCATTGGCTCTCATGTCCTGCATCACGACATCCAACCAGCGAGCGCTTCCTTGGGCGTCCGAGAGGTCGCGCCCCAGGAACTAGTATAGCAAGGCTAATAAAGACACTCCGTTCCCCACTTTTTGCCGAATTCTGGAGGTATTGTGTGTTGAGTAGCAAGACTCAACGCCGCGCTTTGCCTCGATACCAGAGCGAAGAAATGGAAATATAAGAGATAAATAAATATTTCACTTCCTCGAGTGGGGATCGAACCCACAACCGTCGCGTTACAGTCACACCCTAGTGCCTTTTCATCAGAATTGAGAAGTCGTAATCTAAATCTGCAGGCAATAGGGTACTAGGAAGTAGGTCAAATTGAGCTTGCAAGATTTCGTACACACTAACACGGGAAGTTAAACAAAGCTTATAATTAATTTTACGTCCTTCGTTTTTTCTGTTATGTTTTCAATACATTCTGTGTTGATTATTGTAACTTAACACCACCAAGTGAAAAACAATTTAAAATTTCATAATTCTATTTCATATTTCTCTAAAAAATTACATAAATTTCCATACTGACTGATGAAAACTTGTAAATTCGTTGTGCCTATAAAAGGAAAATATGGAAAAACAATAAAAATCCTCTATTTCCCAAGTATTATTCAGCATTTCATAATTCCATTCAGGATCTTAAGGAGTTTCGTTACTTAGCTTGCACTACAGTGCTTGGTATGCAAAGCTCCTGGGTGTAGCTTTATCTTGTAATCCGGGATTAAAACGACCATTTGATTAACGAAGTGAGTCAGATATACAGGGTGGTTGCAGAATTGGAAGTTACTAATGTTGTTCTTATTACTATGTTGTTAGTAGAAAGTTCAAAATTCTCAAATGTTACGGTATTTTATAGGGTATGTTATTTTTGCCCGACTGCGGCGAAGCTCAAGGAGGGTTGTGTATTTAGGGCCTTTGTATGAATGTTCGTTTCTTTGTTCCGTTGTAACTGATAAATAGTGAAACGATTTTGATATCGGTTCATTGGTTCCGACATTTAGTCGGGTTTTTGTTTTGTTTATAATCCACTCATTGTAATATTAATTATTTCATTATCTCCCTCTGAGTATCAAGACAAAATACGGCGTTAAGTTCTATCGCTCAAGACGCAATTCCTCAAATATTCTTGCATGAGTGTCTAAATATAACGTTTTCTCTACCTACCCTGCTATATAAGCGGAATACAGCGTGGGGTTGAAAAAATACAATTCTTTCTAACAATATTTTTTTATAAAACCCCATGGTATACCAAATCCCAAAGGTTACAAATTCAAAATATCAGTTGCTACAGCATGTTCCAGTCATCCCCTTATCTGTGAGTGACAGGTCTACATAGTTTGAAATGAAAGCCTGAAACTGACAAAAGAACCTATACGTACATGCGTTCTCTGTTATATAACGAAAAACGATTAAAAAAGAGATCGCTATAGATTTAAATACAATGAATAATTAATTTTAGTAGACTTTTCTTCGTATTATTTAAATAATAATGTGAATAAAGAAATAATGAAAGAGTTTTTTGTAATGTTCAAAAGTCATGTAATAATTACAATAATAAATACTGTTTTCACATAACCGAAGCCATTATTTAGGCCACATTCCGTAAACTAAATGGTTGTAGGTTCAACGCCCACTTTAGGATGTTATTATACATTGTATCTAATTTGTATATTATTGTATCTAAATTGTTATCATTCCCCCGTACTGGTAATCGAAGCAGGGAAATTTTAACACCAGGTTCCCTCTGCGTACTCCGCTATGCTGAAAAAAGCAAAACCTTTGCAAAAAAAAATATTTATATGCATATGCTAGGTTCCCTTTGCCAACCCGCTCGAACCCGAGTGAAGCTGAAAAAAGAGGTCTTCGGCTTTCTGAGTTGGTTTTAGGGCTATTGAGCTAACTAAGCTATTTTATGTAACTAGACGATTTAAACGCGCTTCTACTGATAGCCTAATTCAAAGAATATTTTGATTTCTATTTTTGTTTAGTAAAGTTCGTGTCTAAAATCTGATTAAAAAAAATTCGTTAAGGCGAATAAGAAGCGATTTAATTGAATAGTTTGTACAAGTCGTAACTAAAAATGGTTTTTTTCAATTTCTTTGGCTACTGCGACATTCGAATCGAAATCAGATTAAATTGCTATCTCATTCAGTTTTTAAGAAGACACCCATTTATTCGTGATTGGCTTTGCGTTTATGTTTGTTTTTTGCTATTCTACGAGTGTTCTAATATAAGAGTGACATTGTTTTTTTGGCCATAATGTTAGATATCAGTTATAAGAGGTTTTATAGAAAAAAAATCGCTTTTTATTTTTTTTAAATATTTTCTCTGTGATCAATTGTGCTTTTATCATTGCTAGTTAGATCCTTCAACACGGTGATAAAATAGCAATTGATTGTTACTAATATTTATTTTTTTAAAAATAGACAAAGTGATATCTCTTATCTCTAATTACGTTTAATCTTGACCTTGCCTAACATCTTAAAACCATATATTTTTTTAGTTTTATATTGCATATTTGTAAATGATAGAAATGTTTGCTAAACTTAGGTAGGCTCTGCCCGCCACAATGGCCTCTATAACAAGGTTTTGAGACCAATTAAAAATTCTGAATACTACAGGGTGGTTGAAAACAATTTGTTTAGTTTTAACTGTTAGGCCAAAAGCTTGGTTTTATTGTTTTTTAGCTTCACACTGTATCATGCACATGGCAGGTTAGGTTAGGTTAGTTACCCTGAGATTCTCTTGTTAAGACATTCCGTTTCCATTAACACACTTCTTCTTTCTATTTCCGGAATTCTGCTAATATAGCGTTATAAGTGGTGGAACTCAACGCCGCCCTTTGCCTCGGTACCAGAGTGAGGAAATAAAAATTTTAAATATAGAAGTGGAAATTGAACCCTCAACCTGTGCCTCTAAATACACAACGACTGACCTCAGATTAGATAGAAAATATATGAACATTAATTCTAATTTAATGTCAATTAAACACTAATTAACATTTCTGGTTCAAGCTTCTCATTTAAACATGTTACATAAGCGGAATCTCTCAATCATAGTTAATGAGGAAGGTAAATTGCGTAAAATATCAAAGCTTGAAAGGTATTACAGTTGCGAGTAAAATGATTCGCGTTGATTGTTCCATTTTATCAATTAAATTTAATTTCAACTGACTATCGATAATTTATGTGTGGATTCGGAAAATTTTACTTCGTAAGTAATGTTATTATTGGTGATATTATGATTTCTTTTCTCTATTTAAGCTAGTGGTAAGACACTCCGTTCTTCATTTTCTGTCGAATTCTATAGGTATTGCGTGTTGGATGGCGGAACAGTCGACACCAGAGTGAAGAAATGTAAATATTAAATATTTAATAACCTCGAATGGGAATCGAACCCAGAACCTGTCGCGTTTACAGTCACACATTGTGCACCTGCATTACGACTACCCTCAACTATATATTTTTTTGTTTTCTTATTTTACTCCGCGTCGTATCCCGCACATAATAGGGCAGGCAGAGGGAACCCGGGAACCTCGTGTAAATACCTTATCATGACTTATTTATAAGAAATAATGAAACTGAATGTTTATATAGTATGTAGTTTTGTATGTACTTTTACTCAACATAATATATTTAACTATTTTTGCAACCTGTTATAACCCAAAGCAATGAGAAATATGTAGCTTTCATACAAAACAAAACAAATGGAAATCCAACCAGTAGTTCCAGAGATCTTAGATTTTAAACAAACAAACAAACTCTTCCGCTTTATAATATCAGTACATATATAGATTATATAAAGCACAAACTCAATTTATTACATTTTATTTCATTAACTACAATATAATTAAGAATTATGGCGGTTAATGTACCGAACTGTTATATCACAAAAGGTGTTTGGCAATGGTTATTAAAATATTCGTATTATAAATTTAACTTCATTGTGGCGGATGATATTTGACAGTAAACGCGGTAGTTGTAGGTTTGATACATTGCAGCATGCGGCGTTGGGTTCCGCAAATTAATATACGCTAAAATTAATTTAAATATAGAGAACTGATTAGCCGAACTCTAGCACGCTCTGCCTACAATATTACATACACAGATGTTTAGATTGATCAGCTTCACGTTCTATCACGCACACAGCAAGGTAGGCAGAGGGAACCTAGATATTGCGTGTTGAGTAATAAAAATAATTAATTCCCCCATATGGGATTAAAATTTACAACCTTCACGTTAACAATCAGACTCGTTTTAACTGCGCCTAATCGGTCTCTAGATATTTTTTAAAATGATTTTCGGCAGGTAGAGGGAATCTGGGGGGTACATTATTGAGTAAGAATCTCCGTTCCCATTAAGACACTTCCATTACGCCGACTTTTGGAGGCACTGAGTGTTAAGTAGGGGAAGTCAAAACCGCGTTTTGCGAATAAATAACAT
>JAKRZM010000027.1:0-19978 GCA_036379175.1 Heliconius cydno galanthus | reverse complement strand
CTGCCTTCAATTCTACTCAAGAAATTGAACGTTCTATCACCTACGATTACATGCAAATCTTTTAAAACACAGGATAAAAGTATAAAAAAATATATCATTTCAATTTATTGTATTAAAATCATAACTGAAAGCGATGACTCTAAATGTCAAAATGATGCGGCATATTAATTACTTGATATTTCAGTGAAATATGAAAAGTTATTATAAAAAAATTTTAAAGTGAAGTGTCTAATCTTAAGGCCAGTCGTGGCGCAGGGCCACAAGAGTGTGACTGTAGCTTCGATTCCCACTCGGGGAAATTAAATATTTCATATTTTGATTTTCTTCGCTATGGCGTGAGTTCCGCAATTTAATACTCAATGCCTCCAGAATTCGGATTCGGGTGATTTTTTTTGCTGTTTTTATAGAGATTGGTACGGAAATTTTCGTACGCGAATCTGATTCGCACATGGCTGATTTTTTGATCATAGTACATACATATCTATCTCATACATTAAAATTTAAACACACCTCCATTTACTTCAACTCAAAAATAAAATGAAATAATATAAAAAAACTCGTTACGTAAAAGTTCAATTAAAATTTCAATTGAAAAATTAAAATCGTTGTTTTACTTCGGATCCAATGTTGACAACTGTTGAATACCAACGTTCTTGGCTAGGCATGAAACTCATCCGTAAAAGCAATTCCCGTGGTTACGCTAATTTCTTATTGCAACACGGATTTTCAATTTTAACACCTTTTATTAGGTCTTAGTTACGTTATAACTACCTAATTTTTTTTATCAGCTTCCCGCTCTATCCCGCACTGAGCAGGATAGGCAGAGAGAAGTTAGTGTTAAAACACTCCGTTCCCTATTTTCCACCAAATTCTGGAGGCATTGCTTGCTAAGTAACGGAATTCGGAAATTTGTAAGGAACACGGAATGGAAGTTTGTAAGGATGGATGTTTGTTCCACTTTCACTCAAAAACTACTGAATAGATTTAGATGAAACTTTACAGCTATATCAGAATAACACAAAGGCTGCAATATATTCAGGTTGCTGGTGCAATATACTCGTTATTTAAAAAAAAAGTGAATTTGACCTACTTGCAATTATTGCATAACTATGAAATTGTGCAGTTATATGTAACATATCATAAAGCTACTCTGATGATGGAGCCAGGACCTGAATAGTGGAGTCCTTCAGAGTTTACTAGTAAACCACTGAACTTTCATATAATTTATAGCTTCGAGCACATTCTATAGCACTCGTAGCGCTTGGTGTAGCGTATTTTTTTACTATTTATTATGTTATAGTTATTTCAGTTTATTTACTTTTGACATACTAAAAGTAAATACAAAAAAAATAATTTCCACGATCTAGTTAGACAATTGTTATTTCCCCATCTAGGAAATGAACCCACAACTGTTTTCCTAAACTCAATTTTCCTGCTACTAATATACATTTTCTCTTGTCCAGCGATAGCAATCGCGCACAACATAACCTACCTGGAGGTGCCACAGTACGGTGACCCGCGCCACGACGCCCAGCTCGTCTGCCACTACGTCAGCGAGAAGGGTGACCCAGCACTCCACTCTGTCAAGTGGTATCGCGATAACAATGAAATATTCAGATACACGCCTGAACAACAGGTTAGTCGAATAAGTTTAATTAGCTAGCTAACTAATGTTTTAGTCTATTATAGTACTGCGAAAATTTAATATCAATTAATTACTAAATAAACAAAAAGAAATCGATTTGAATTGATTAAAATCAATCATCAGTTCAGTTCTTAATTTGTGGCGCTTCGAGCGTGCCAGTTGAGCACCAATCACTCCGCCAATGTCACGTTGTACGGAGAACACACGAAGGAGATTGTACGGGAAAAAAGAGAAAATCTTTAAAGAGAAAATATTTTAAACGTTATATGTGACAGATGACTGATATTCACATTTTGTTTATTAAGTTTTGCATTCACACAATTATTTATCTTGAGTGTAAATCGAACCTGTAGTCTTCGACCTATCATAGATCTAGTAAATGCTTTAATTAAAATAATTTCTTCATCTATACAGCCGCCTACAAGAACATTCAACACGACAGCAGGAAGTGTATCCAAAGGCTTCTGCAATGTGCACAGCTGCTCCATCAGCGTTATACTACCTAAACGGTATAACACCAGGATCTCCTTCACTTGTGAAGTATCAACGGAAGGTCCCAGGTTCGCCGTTGTCAATCAAACGAAGTATTTGACAGTGGCTGGTAAGTTGGAAGCCATATTTTGTTCACGCTGTATCCCGCATATTACAGAGTAGGCAGATAGAACTTCTCGACTTTTCACCAAATTTTACGAGGCATTACGTGTTGGGTGGCGAAACTCAACGCCGGGCTTTTTGCAAGGTGTTTTAATACTTTTTAATCATTAACTTAATAATTATTTTTATAACTTTTCTATAGTAACCATGAAAGAAGATCCCGTCATAACCGGCGTTCCAGGCAGTGTGCAGCTGGGTGAAGATGTTCTACTTAATTGTACAACAAAGCCATCGATGCCGGCCGCTAATATCCTGTGGTATATCGACGGGAAGCAGGAAAAGGTATATAAAAATGTCATAAAAATTAAATTAAATCAAAAATTTAATTTTTGGGCTTCGCTGCAGTCGGGTTAAAATTAAATAATCTAAAGCTTACACAAACACAAGCCTTAGGTTTTTTGCTTTCTATCCTTGCTCTAATTTTATAACGGATAAACTCAATAAGTCTTGTACAAAAACTTTTTATTTCAAATACTTGCGAGAAAATAGAGTGCTATATAACTACGTTTTCTCTTTTTATTTTCAGTTCTAGAAAACAGCACAGATAATAAATAAAAATAAAGATTACACTAAAATTGTAAATCTGAACAGTTTGTTTTGTAGAACACGCTTATCTCAAGAACTATTACTACTACTAGATAGAATCGAAATGTCATTTTTTGTTATTGTATAGTCCACTTATGGAAGAAGACATTCAGACAGACATTTTTCATTTTTTTTTCATCTTTTTTTTACCGAGAGCTACCTATTGCACTTAAAATTCGTCACGTACCTATTTTTTCCATTTGACCTCGCAGCCTACGTACCAGAAGAACATAGAAGGATATGGAGAGGGAACCTGGGAACCTTGTATTATGACACATTCCACTGAATACTACAAACACTGGGTGTTGCGTAGCGCACGTAAATAACACCGCGATTTAGCTAGTTACCGGAGCGTGAAAATAAAGTTAAATATTTTATTTCCTCGAATAGGAATCGAACCCAAAATCTACCGCATTTACCGCTTCGTAAGCTTCTAAAATCTTTTAAAATATCAATTATTTCCTCTCAAAAACTCCACTTTAAAACGGGATATCACTCGAAAGGGTGATAATTAACAATGTTTTTTGAGTCGACACGTCATCTGAACTACTCTATCGTATAAAGCGTGAAGTTATTTATTTAAGAGATGTATTCTGTTCCAGTTTTACCGATTTATTCGTTAATTCCATTGTTTTAACGGTTTTCTGTTTTAAATAGGTTTTAATTGTATATATGTGTTTTTGGATGAGCAATAACAATATTTTGCTGGCCTTAATTATTAATTAAATTTTAATGTATATTCTATATAATTATAACGTTGTTATTTTTTTAAAGTCTCATGCTATTTTTCGTATATAGGCAAAGGTAATCTAGTGCTAAAACATTCCCCTTTCGCCAAACTTTTAAAACATTTTATTATATTGACTTCAAAATTAACAAACAAATTTGAAGGAAGCAGAGTTTTTGGTAATCAAAGAGCTATATACGTTAAAGCATTTTAATTAAATAATATTTGTTTTGGCACAAGCGTGTGAATGTAAACGCAACGGTTGTGCGTTTGATTTCCATTTGGGGGAATAAGATATATAGTATTTTCATTTCTACTCTACTCCTTTTCCTACTCTAGTGACAAGGCAAAACTCAACGTTGAAATCCACGACTCAACACGTAATGCATCAAAAATTCAACGGAGAGTTAGGAACGAAAGTTCTAAGTTCTTTACCCTGTAATATGCGGGATACAGCATGTATACACACTAACTTACGTACTTTTTTTTCGAAGTCGGTTAAAAAATATTAAAAAGCATAATTTAACATAACTAATATAATTATAAAATATAAGCATTTTCTTCCAAGTTCACTATCGACTGTTACAGATCGCGACATTGCTCGTGACGTTTCTATAAGACCCCGCGATCAACTAGGTCGCTTCAACTTTAATATAACTCCAATATATTAAATTTACTTTTAATGTTCTACTTGAAATATTGACTTGAATATTCAAGAAAGGTTTTTTAGCCATCATGGCGCAGAAGCTCAAGTGTTTGACTGTAATGTGGCTGGGGATTCAACTCCCACTGGGGGAATAAGTACATTTCTTCGCTCGAGTACCAAAGCAAAGCGCAGTTTTGAGTTCCACTACTCAACACGCAATGCATCAAGAAATGGGCAGCAAGTGAGGAACGGAAGTCACTGGATGACGAGTGGAGTGTTTTAAAACTAGGTTCCCAGGTTTCTTTTGCCTACCTTGCTATGTGCGGGATACAACTAGAAAACACTACGTAGATCCTCCATAGAATAAATATACTTTTTATTCCACTCTCCCTCGCTTGGAGAATAAATAAGATAGAATAAGAATAATAAGAATAATAACCAAAAAATATACATAAATGATAAAATTAAGAATAAGTCATCATTTCATGAAAAAAAAAACCAGATACCCAATTCATAATAAACCATATTATATATTTTTTACCAGGGCGACCCATGGCTAGACAGTGGCCACACAGAAGTTTCCCCTCCCGACGACTTCGGCCTCCGCTCGAGTTGGAGGGCCCATCGTGTGAGAGTGACAACCACCAAGGGTTCCATATCAGTGAAGTGTGAAGCTAATCAACCAGCGCGACCACCGTATATCAGGTCAACTAACGCTACTATCGTAGTAGCGAGATCACCACACCTGTCTATGTATACTGCTTCGGGTATGTTATTTTTTGTGGTATTTCTCATTGTTTTTTGCATTTCTTACACGTATATTTAATTAAATTATATAAATCTATCTTCTCAATTAATAGATATTCCATACATAGTATGGAAAAAAATACGTTAGTTTCTCCTATTTAAACAAACAAAACACCTTTAATTCTCGCCATTCAATATAAAATACTTATATAGCCGGAAAGTCAAGTTCAAAAGGAAAAGAAAATCAACAATATTTTTTTAAATAAATATGTGGAAATAGAGATTAATTTGTTTTCAATAAATATATGATATAAGAATATAAAATCTCGATGCCAGTCGTGGCGCAGGTACGCAGGTGTGCAACTCTAACACGACAGGTTGTAGGTTCAATTCCCACTCAGTAAAATGTTATTATATTTATTATTTTTCCTCTTCTAGTTTCGGTGACGAGGCGAAGCTCTGTTTTGACTTTTATTTAATACGCAACGCCTGCAGAATTTGGCGGAAAGTGGGACCAGAGCAATTTAAATAGGAATGTCTTAACCTAGTGTTAGGACATTCTTTTCCTAAATCTCAAATAACCAAGTTTTTAAACACACTTAAAAGATTTATTAATTGAAACTAACTAATTCATACTTTTAGCCCAAATTACGTATTGACCTAAATATAAATTACACAGAATATTAATAGCTACGTACATTTAATAATTTATATGAAACGAATCAAACATAAATTGAAAACGTTTACAAACCAATATTTTAGATCCAATTTGGTATATATGTATATGTATATATTTATATATATTTGTGTATTGAATATATAATTCGTTATAAAGTAATAATTAATGAAATGTATATCAAAATAATATGAATAGTCGACTTATTTCGGAGTAATTAAATTGAAATAAAACGGTGTACTGTAATGTACCCACTTGTTTAATATGTGTGATGATAGTGAGTTCAATTTTATGTGAATATTTAATATTAATTGTGAATATTTAATATTGTTTATTTTTATCTTCTAGATTCCTACATTTGTCACTACTAATTTGTCGTAGGAACACTTGTCAACAAATTATAATGTAGGCTAGGCTCTGTAACAGAAACAAATGTAACAAAAAAGCCAAGTTCACTACAAACTTATCACAAAGTCATTTTTGACATTTATTATTATAAGAATATAGTTTTATTAAATTAGAGAATAAATTTTACATTTTTAAATATAAATTATTATAAAAAAATACATTTAAAAATATAAAAAAAACACTCTTCCGAGGGCGGTGTCCCGCGACAAGAGTCCAAGCCATCGGTGGCTAGGGCTCCAGAGAGAGGAACCTCCGCACAATACGCGCCGTCTCAAGTAAAACTGCCTTCTGCATCCGGTTCTTGATCCAACAGCTAAGCGATAGCCTGTTATGATGTAATGATGATGATGATGATGATGATGTGATGTCTGTGCCTTATTATTATTATTATTATTAATTATAGTAATGCCTTACGTAGTCTTTGTCCGCAGGTTCTAGTTCCGCCAAGACAGCAGTGGTGTTGGCGTCGTGCATCTCATTTCATATATTATCTAAATACAGTGCCTTGAGACAAGTTTAACGGATAACAACCAGGTGGTTATTGTAAAAAAGTATAGATTATAGGTAGATAATTTTTTCCACCCATTCGATATTTTGATGTTTCGATTTTTCGGTTTTGTACTATTAATTATAATGAAAATAAATAAAAAAGTTATAAATGTAATAAAATGTTCTTGCGATCATTGTTTCTAAAACATAATGTAATATAATGAATAAAGAAATAAAAATATATTTAAACAAATTATAAACATAGCACTTCTAATAAAAAAGTAACGATGTACTTTCTTCTGACAACTTTTTTATATCGATTTTCTATTCGATTACTTGTCACTTTAATTAAATAAATGTACAAAAAACGATTATTACACAATTAAATTGTGAAATATTAGCAACAATGTATCTGAAACATAATCTCAACCATTTTATATTCAAAATCCTGTTAAAAATGTTTTATTCTGGCGTTTTTATATTCTATTTTAAACGTTGTAAGTTTTTATTGCTATCTTAAAAGCTTTGTTCTGGCCCCGGCTGGCGCAGACAAAAGGCTATTAAACGAGAACTCGATACAAATGATGTCACTTTCGAGCGTAAATAATTCTTTTCAACTCTATGACTTGGCTTAATTTCATAATTTAGTAACAGTGATGCTCTAAGTTTGTTTCATTTGTATGTGAAATTTCTTTGTTAAATTTTTTTATTTACAATTACTGTAACAGTTTTCTATTAAGGCTTTTTGGATATGAAATTACAAATGGATGATGTTATAATTAAGAATGTTTATTTGATGTGTAAATCAGGTACGATATTAGAGATTTTTAGCTTTTTTTTGGAATTTGCTTCATTTACTTTATTATACCTAAATAAAAGATACGTAAAATAATGTCATTTTGTAAATAAAACTATAATTATAATATAAATTAAAATAATATGTAAGAATGGGTGGAAATTCAATTCAGAAAAAATATATTGAAAAATAAAAATTAAATTATTCTATAAATATAGCAAGCACTGAATTTCGATGTTTTCTTACACGTAAAAGTTATAATTAAATATATATATTTACATATGTTACTACTGAAATGGTGTAAGATCGTAATATTGTATTATAATGTAAGGTAACTGTCTAACAAATTGCGGCGTTGAGTCCTGCCACTCAGCACGCCAGGTCTTGAATCCAAATGGTAAGTGGAGAACGGAGTGTCTTAACACTAAGTTATAGTTTTCTAGTAACAATCGTATAAATAGAAAAAATGCTTGCAACGAAATTCTTACGAATGTCTAAAGGCCTATTATTATACTTTTGTGTATTATACATTACATACACTGCAAAGTAATTGCTCGTTTGCATTGAATATGTTTAAAACATTTTTTAGTTTTTTTATTAGAGATATATTCTAAAATCCAATTAATTACTACTGCCTTTAAGTTAAGTGTCGTAATATCTCATCTATTTTATTATTCTTAACTATTAATTACTTGAATAAGTCTAGATGTCAGTCATTCGGTCCATGTTTTACATGTAGATATACATTTTTATTATATTTTTTTCTTTTGTACCAATCAAGTAGGTACTGTATTTAAGAATAGAGCCATATTTTTTTTCCAGAACTTGGCACCAAACACTAAAATTTACGTGTGATACCAAGAAAACGAAAACAGTGATAAATCACTTAAAATCGAGAGAAGTTTCTATAATTAAAATAAAAAAATTGAATTAAAAATTTCCAATCCTTGCTACCATTATATATGTATCACGGATTAACCACTGGAACAAAGCTCCTTATCGTACAACACTAAAATACAGCTTGTATTATACTTCAAAGAAAAGTAAAAAGAAACACTTGTCTACGTTAAAAAATAAATTGTGTTCGTGGAATAGCTATTTTACTTTTAAAAGTTTTAAATTTTATTATAATTATACAAAAGTAGATTCTTATAAAGAACTAACTTAGAAGTTTCGTGATTATTCATGCTTAATAGAAAATCTATGTTTCAATCAATAGGTTTTAGTAAATATATAAAATGGTACAATTTCTTAACTAATATTATTTAGATATAAAGCCGTCGCGGCACAGCGGTATATTGTTTGGCCATCAACATGACCGTTGTGGATTCGATTATCACTCAGGGGATTGATTTAAAGTGTTATTTTTAGACTTTATTTAAGAGATAGGGGTTCGAGTCCCGTTACATATTTATTTAATGTTTCCTAAAATAACAAATGCAGGGAAAATAGATTTTCTTCACACGGACAAAAATATTTATAAAAATCCAAGTAAAATACGAATTATAACAGTATACCATAAAGTTTTATTCATATAAGCATTTAAGTGATTTATTGAAGAAAAACATAAAAAAATCTCCATCTTGGATAAGCTCCACGCGATCGCATATATCAAGATTCACACTTAAATAACACAACTGTATGTCTTATTAACTATATGTCTTAACTTTCCAAATCTTTGCCAAGTTATTCTTAAGTTAACAAAATATTCGAATTTTAGATTTAATGCTTGTTTCATAAGAACTTTTTCACTTATGTTTTAATATAAATTATTATAGCAAGTTCACATTTAGAGGCCGTCGTAACGTAGGGGCACAAGCGTGAGACTGAAAACGTGACGGTTGCCAGTTCGATTCCCACTCGGGGAAATGATATATATAATATTTTAATTTCCTCGTTCTGATAGTTTGACCATTCAACACGCAATACCTCCAGAATTCGAGGGAAAGTGGAACTGAATGAATTTAGTGAATGGAGGTTCCATTAACGTTACCACCGCCTCACCTCCACCATAGTTTACGCCCTATGGTGAAGGTAACTTTGCACCAGTATGCCAGACATGACTACATGAGAGGATTTGCTCCGAATAATATTCTCGGATATTTATGCCTGATGGATTATGCCTTTGTTTACTACCTCTGCCTCCACCTCCATCTACATCTTCATCATCTTTCTGTTTCCTTTATCTTTCTGGCATTCCTATAGTTGGTGTGGCATCAAAGGTGGTACAAGGGCACTGCTTGGGCCTACATTTGAACCTGACCACTAAGATCTCTACCCTACATTATTATTCTTCAAATAAAAAAATACAAAAAAGCCACTAGTACGAGTAGGTCAGTAGTTTTCACGGTACACGGAGCGTTGGGCAAACATTGAACCAAAAATTATTCACTACTGAATAGAATTCACGTTTCGTACTACAATGTAATGTTAACGCATTATGCTTTGCAATTTTTTTGAATCAAAATGAGGATTGTTTTTTTGTGATTTAGTGGCAAAAAGTAGAAAAATTGGTAGTAGTGAGAAGAAAAAATACGTAATCACTATTCTATGCTATCCTACTAATATTATAAATGTATCTTTGGGAAGATGGATGTTTGTTCCACTTTTACTCAAAAACTACTAAACGGATTTAGATGAAACTTTACAGTAATATAGTTCATACGTCATAAAAACAAAGGCTATAATGTATATAACCATTTTAAATAATTGGGGTATAATATAAAAATTACTTTAAGCGGGCGAAGCCTCTCACTCACTGGTATTTTATATACTGTGTCATAACAACATTTTAATATCTTAGTATTTATTATACCTTTTGATGCTACTCTACGGCAAGCTTTCTAATACATAGATAATGAGGCATACCTTTAAACCTTAAAATTAAAAAACCTCGTTTTTTCCATCTACAGACCATAACCTACCTACATGTTAAATTGCTTCGTCAGTTTACTTTTCTTAAAAATAATGATTATTATAGGTATATATTATTTATGCATTTTTTTATAATTATTTTATTTATAATATTCCACAAAATTATTAGGAAATAAAATATTTATTTTTATAAGATTTCTTACTAAAGTTTATTTTTCATTGTGAAACATGGACCGAAAATATTATATCGTCGTGCCAAATTCTATACATAACGCTAAATAATTGTAAATATACGAGTACTATGTATTTATTTATAATAACGAAATAGGTTAATATTTAATAATATAACTTTTTTTATTTGTTTGTAGATTAATGGTATATTACTAAAACAATTTAAAAAAAAAAACCTATTAAGTTTTTTTCAATGGTTGACCTATCTCAGGTCTAAGGTAAGGTGACTTTTCTATTATTTAGTAGTTTAGACGTTTAAAAATTATATAATTATACCTATTTTATATTTTCTACATTTGGATGAGAAATTAAATAAAAAGCTTAAGCAATGAAGAGATACCCAGAATGACAGGTACTAGCGAGGATGTTACGGTGAGAATAAAGAAGAACGTACTCAGCTGGTTTGGGCACGTCGAATGAGTGATGAAAGAATGGCAAAAAGGATTTATGATGGAAAAGTAGTAAGAGAGGTAGTAGGTAGAGGTAGAGTGTGACCTCGGCTGACCTTCGAAAACACAGTATCAATGATACTGTAGGAAGGTCACGTGAAAACCATGAGGACGCTCCGGAGGGCATGTATGGAGAGAGAAAAAAATATATTTTGCCTCTTAGGAATATAACGTACATGCAATATAAAACTGAAATGAATAGTCGAAACAATGGAATATTCTAGCAAATTCATAATTTTACGAAATAATTGAAATTTATATCTTTGCTTCGACAAAGAGGCAGAAAAATTGTTATTTCTAAGTATGGCTTAATTAGACTTTGGAATTATTTTTCTTCAATTATTTTGTTCTTCACAAACAATATCATATTTTTTCATATGAATAGAATTTATTAGGAATGTTAATTGTAATTTTATAAATCAAGTTATATAAAGCCGTCATGGCACAGCGCCATAGCTTTTATACTGCAAACGACGGTTACGGGTTCGATTCCCACGAAAGGGAACTTACCTTACACGTAGCTTGAAAAGGCTGCGCAGATTTGATTTTACAATTTTTATTACATCCAATTATTTTCAAACCGAGTGACCAATGCGCAAAAGTCCATAAAACCTAACTTTAGAGCGGCCACGACTTGCTGACCGTAGTATACATTGCTTTAGTAATATACCCAAAATATATGTAATAATTTTTGTGTCTACATTTGTTTCTTTACTCGTGCTCGTCCACCTTCGATGTATAGTCAATTTTTAGCACTATAAAATTGTTCTGTGATACATGTGTTTATTGTTTTGTATATTAAATAAACATTATGATCATTGGGTGTCACTTTAATGGCGAATAAACGTACGTAATAATTTTTTTTGTTTCATTTTGTTTCTAGCGTTTGATGGGTGTGGATTCGATTCTTGTTTGAAGTAAATAATTTTAGTGTGTAACAAAGATAATAAATTACGTAAGTCGTAGTTGTTTTTAAAAGAAAAAAAAACCGTATTTGACAGGCTTGGTGCAGTGGGATGATCTGGTAGATAAAGCGCAGCGTTGAGTTACGCCACTAAACGTAGCTGGATTCGAACCCGCGCCTCGAGAGGTTGAGGCTGTACAAGGACAGATACTCCACAACTTCTAGGATAGTGACTGTGGCACGTTTTCCAAATCACATAGTACCTAAAGTATATTAAGAAGATAGAATTTTCTAAGTACGATCCAAACATCATTAAAAAACCAAAGAAAAAGGTAAAAGAAAACCTCAATTTTAGTCCGGCTCCAGTACCAGGGGAACATAAAGTAATAGGAGCTCTAAATAAAGGCCGATTTTTTTTCGTGTACGTCAAGCGTCGCTAAGTTATTCCATTTTTATTTTATAATGTAAAGAATAAAAATATTTACTTACAATAAATATAAGGCCGTCGTATCGATTCTCGTGGGATTCTCGATTCTCACTAGGAATAATAATAATAATAATATAATACTTTATTGCACAAATAAGAAGAGAGAAAAAAAAAATACAAATCATTAGAAATACGATTAACAAGTGTGCAATGGCGGCCTTATCACTAAAAGAAAGAAATTAATTTTTCACATTTATGACCGAAAGTGGGGAAAGAAGAAGAACTCCAGGTTCCTTCTGCTAGAATATTTTAACACAATATTTTAACACTAGGGTTACACTGACTACTTTGCTATGCAGTAAAAACATAACCTTTCCTTTGCAGTCGGGTAAAAAGCATGAAACTTAAAAATATATAAAAAAAGATACTGTAATAATTTATATTCCAAATGTTTAACACCGTTTTCTTATATAGAACATAATTGCCGCGTAGCGTTACACAAGCGTAAAGCTAGGTGCCCCAGATATGAAATTTTATTAAACTAGAAAAATAAACATCATTATAGTGCCTTGATTAAATTCTCTCACTTTACCTAAATTATAAATTCAAATATACAATGAATCATAGTATAAGGCGGAAAGTCTGTCTGGTGGGAATAGAGTCTTAAATTTAGGTTCCCAGGTTCCCTCTGCCTAACCTGCTATGTGCTCTACACCTGCTACGTACACTTCCATTTCCCATATCTCTTCAAGTTCTTGAGGCATTGGGCGATCAGTAACGCAACCCAACACCACGCTCTGTTCATTACCAGAGTGAGGAAATAAAAAGTATAATATTTAATTCCACCTAATAAGAATCGAATCGGTAACTGTCGTGTTTATTGTCGTCCTAGAGCCTCTACGCCACGAGGACCTTAACACTCGGCCTCGGCTCTTATTTTAAATGGATATGTAATTTTGTTTCATTCACTCACATATACATATTAGAAAATTTTTCTCAAGTTTTCTCAGTTATTTTCATAAAATTCTAGGAATACATGCAAATTATAATAAAATTCTACGTACACGCTCTCATAAGCGCGAGTATCTAATAATATTTTATATATATATACATATATTGTATATAGACTATCGTTATAGACATAGCCTACTTTCTAATAAAATTATATGGAATCTTAATGACTGAGATCTGGCTTAATAAACAAGATAGTGTAAAGTGAAAAATGTTTGACGGAATATTATTTTTTTTAATTATTTAGATTTCTCACTTCCACCACTATCTTACAATTCGAGTAAGTTAAACATGTAAAAAAAAATGTTTAGTAGATTTATTTTGAATAATTAATGAACTAACTCGTAAATAAATATTTAAACGTTTCTTTCTTTCAGCTTCACACTGTATCCTCATATAGCAGGGTAGGCAAAGGGAACCTAGTATTAACACATTCCGTTTACGCCAAATTTTTAAATAGCATCCGAAATAATTACATTTTTGTTATGTTCCTTAGCTTTAATGGAAATCGAACCTAATACCTTGTCAATATATACTCATATTTCGTAACCAAACTAATGAAATGGGTTCATTAAAAAACAACATTCATCACCTACCTACGAGTACNCTGCGCGCGTCCGCTAGTAATATTATATATATACATATATTGTATATTGACTATCGTTATAGACATAGCCTACTTTCTAATAAAATTATATGGAATCTTAATGACTGAGATCTGGCTTAATAAACAAGATAGTGTAAAGTGAAAAATGTTTGACGGAATATTATTTTTTATAATTATTTAGATTTCTCAGTTAAACATGTAAAAAAATTTTTTTTATTAATAACAAGATTTATTTTTAACAATTAATGGGCAACTAACTCGTAAATAAATATTTAACGTTTCTTTTTTTCAGCTTCACACTGTATCCTCATATAGCAGGGTAGGCAAAGGGAACCTTTTAAATCGCGTCCGAAATGACTACATTTTTTGTTACCTCCTTTAGCTTTAACGGAAATCGAACACAGTACCATGTCGATATACTCGTATACTTATATTTCGAAACCAAACTAATGAAATGGCTTCATTAAAAAACAACATTCATCACCCACCTACGAGTACATTTATACAGTGTGCTCTTAATTGTCCCACATTGAAGCGCATCGATACGCAAAATCTGACAAATTGTATTGCGCCACACATCCTGCCAATTACGTTTGACACTCGGCATTCGAGAACACGCTGTATACGCGAATTTTGCAACATAACAACTTTCCATATAAAATTGATTTTTTTGGTAGTAATTATAATTGGTTTTGATATTTTTTTTATGTTTTTGTATCTTATCCTATGTTAGTTATTTATTAATATATAACTTCTAAAAAGATGCCACTACTTTTAAAAATTATATAGTTATATCTTATATTGCTTTAATTATCACAAGCCTGATTTATTTATGTACAATAACGATATCGTTACTAATATTATAAAATTGAAATATTTGTTTGGTTGAATGTCATAATCTCAGGAACTAGGCCTAGTCCGAATGAAGAACATTATTTCTTTGCTGAATAGTCCATCTGTGATTATATTTATCAAGGAAGGCCTCGTTACCAGAGCGAATAAAATTAAAATATTATATATTACATTCCTTCGAGTGGGAATCGAACCCATAAACGTGATGCCCCTGCGACAGATGTGTATAACATACTCGTAGGTACCATGTAACTATATATAAATACATTTTTAAAATTTACAGCTAACGGCTACAGCATGTCTTACAGTACCTTGTACGTGTAAACGTGTGAGGTTTGATCGCTTATGCTGGGAGAGAAATGCGATGTAGATGCGATATAGCTACTGAACTACTTTTACTTTTGGATTCTCTTTGTTATTGAAGTTCCAGTGTGTCTTATGTAAATGTAATATTTTAGACATAGGGAACCTAATGTTAAGACACTCCTTTCTCCTCTTTTCGTCGACTAAGATCTTATTTATTTATTTGTAATATTTTAATCGGAATGTACGATTTTTAAAATGTTTGTGCATATGTTGTTTAGATTACGAGACGTGCTTGAAGTAAAATTTTTAGTAGATATTAGGCCTGTACATGATATTTGCTGTAAATGATTTTGAAGACTACCACTTCTAGATGTAGAACCATATTCTTTCTTCAGTTAGATTAACCTAAATGTTAGTGGTCTCTACCTTTTTCACAGGAGCTGTGTTAGTTAATGAAGACTTAAACAAATAAACTAACTCTATTCATATCATTTTTAAAGTATTATTCACATTCCACATTAAGAATAGAAAAGTATTTTAAAAAAAACGCATATTTTTCAACATAGCTGGATTTGAACCCGTACTTTGAACTAAAATTATTCTGCGCTTCCAGAATAGTGGTACCAACATTAATATAATATGACATTTCTTACGGCCCGCAAACCGGCTACAGGCGAGTTGGCACGTTTTCGATTCTATTTAAAATCGCTGAATTGTTAATAAATAGATCCTTTAGAGCATGACAAGATAACTGTGGATTCGATGCGTTTATAATTTTATATCTGTTCTAATAGAAACAAATAGTAAATAAAATTTTGGTTCTTTTACTCTTTACAAGATATTTTACTACATAGCTACATAGCGGGGTACAGATAGGGAACCTAGTGTTAAAACAGTCCGTTCCCTATTTTTCACTTAATGCTGTGCCTCTGCTCCACTACAGCCTCGATATGAGTAGGTATATTTCAGAATGAATTAATAGGTTCTTTTTAATTTTCAGTCTTTGTAAAACAATTAAACACATTTTAAAAGTTTTTACGACATTTTATACAAACATATTACGATGCAATTCAAATTTTAAATATTCAATTTCACACGTTGTTTTCATACAGTGCTATAAAATATAGTCCACCTCGTTAAAGTTATACAATTTAATAAAATATTTATGCAAACGTATCACAGAGGTATCGAATACGTTGCTTGATTTTGTTAGCAAATATATTATTGTTTATAAATGGTTGTTCTGTTTACGTTATTTTAATTCAAATTTGATATAAATATACAAATAAATATATAAAATAAATACAGACCGTCGTGTCAAAGCGGTAGAAAGAACCTAGTGTGGTAAGTTTAAATTTTAGCATCTGCATTTGTGTACTTCCAACTTGTATTGGAGTTATCGTATTAGGTTGAAGTTCGGTTTGGTTTTAAAAATAGTCAAGTAAAATTTAAATCTTAAAATATATCTAGAGTGAGTACGGAACGCGGCACCCTATATACATACGTGCATGTTACCGAGAATCCGTAACAGAATCCAATAACAACCACCAGCACCTTAAATGAGTCATAATTATGTTACTTGATTTACATGAAAATAAATAAATAAAATTATTCAGATATTCTGAACAATATCTCGGAAATGTCTACTTTGAACGTCCAGGTAATGTATAAAATATTATGTATATAATTTATTATTATTTCATTTTCTTGATAGTAGTTATCAAAAATTTAATTTTTTAATTTTTTTGTGATTATGTATAATATCTAACTTGGTACCGAATATAAAATTTCTAGGTCATCCAGAAGTGGATTAGGTTTTAAAACGTGAATATTTCAATGGCTTTTTAAGATGAAATTATTAAAAGTTTAAATACTTCAGAAATACTTTAGATTAAAATAAATGTACCAAATTACATTACATTACAGGGAACGCACATATAAGCTGCTGGACTTAGAAAGTTAAAATTTGGCACGTGGATAAGTTGTGGAGCGTAGAGGAGTAAAANAGTAAAATTTAAATCTTAAAATATATCTAGAGTGAGTACGGAACGCGGCACCCTATATACATACGTGTATGTTACCGAGAATCCGTAACAGAATCCAATAACAACCACCAGCACCTTAAATGAGTCATAATTATGTTACTTGATTTACACGAAAATAAATAAATAAAATTATTCAGGTATTCTGAACAATATCTCGGAAATGTCTACTTTGAACGTCCAGGTAATGTATAAAATATTATGTATATAATTTATTATTATTTCATTTTCTTGATAGTAGTTACAAATAATTTTAGTTTTTAATTTTTTAGTGATTATGTATAATATCTAACTTGGTACCGAATATAAAATTTCTAGGTCACCCAGAAGTGGATTAGGTTTTTGAAAGGTAAGTCAGTTACAAAAGTTCCCATTTTAAAACGTGAATATTTCAATGGCTTTTTAAGATGAAATTATTAAAATTTTAAATACTTCAGAAATACTTTAGATTTAAATAAATGTACCAAATTACATAACAGGGAACGCACATACAAACTGCTGGACTTAGAAAGTTAAAATTTGGCACGTGAATAAGTTGTGTAGCGTAGAGGAGTAAAAGACGATTTCTCCAAATTCCCACAGAAGCGGGAAAAATCAGGATTTAGCATTTTACATCTTAAATTTCATGCAAGCAAAGTTGCGAGCAACAACTATCATTATACAATAAATATTGGATTTTATAAAATATTTAGCAACACGAATGAATTTCAAATAGGAAGTGTATCCACAACATTAATAGTAGAGCAAAGTATCAGCCAAATATATTATGTATGCTCTAGTACCTTAACCCGTTAGAATAGGCTTTTAAGTTTAATGTTTGCGAAACCGGTGTTTTTGGGAAATTCTATTTTTAGTTTTGTTTCTTTTTTAACGTTATTTTTCTTTTGTTGTATCCAGAAGGCAGTACGGCAAGTAGAGGGTATAATTTTCTACTCAATTTTCGAATCGAGGAATTGAAAATAACTCAATCCCCCGAGTGGAAATCGAACTCATAACTAATGCGTTTGCACTCAGAGAGAATATTTTTATTGAGTTCAGAATAATTTTACCGAATTCTTCAAATTCAGTTTTCAACGCAAACGAAGTTGCCAGCCATGAAGCCAGTATACAAAACTTCATTTTTTACAGCACTGCGAGGATCCGAAAGGAACGAGAAAGGAGAATTTCATTTATTTCCATTATTAATTAATTAAATATTTACAATTTCTATGAAGAGATTACTTCAAATAAATTAGAATTTTCCTTTACACAAATACAAGTTGTTGAATTGAATGCATATACAAGTATAAATAAACCTATAGGTACATACATACCCATCCGTTTCAATTCCGACGCCCTTTGATCAAAGGTCTATGGGAAATGTCTTTTGTGGCACGTCAAAGTGCCAAGTTTGTATTGACCCTAAATTGAATTAGTATACTGTATTGAATTTATGTAATATATTATATATATATATATATATATACATACAAATATATATTTATTCTTACATTTACATATGGTAGGTGTTTCAAAAAAAAATTATGATTTATTTGAAATATAAATGTGTAATGTTTTGTGGGTTCGATTCCCAATAAGGTGAATGAATTATTTTCGTTTCCTCGCTCCCGTACATTAGGTGTAAAGTAGGGGACGTAGTGTCTTAACACTAGAATCCAGGAATACAGAGTAAATCTATAAAAACAATGTGTGCTCCAAGTAATACACTTAAGTATTGTTAGTTGCGGCCGGCTCTCTTCACTTTCCACCGACTTTTTCTATTCGAGACATTTACGTGTTGAGCGGCGTAACTCAACGTCGCGATCAAGCCCACAACTGTCGCGATAACAATCAGACGACTAAAAATGACTTTATAAATCTAAAAAAGAAATCTAAGGCCGGAATAATTTCTATATACGTTCCGCGCCATTATACGTTATTATAAGGTAAAGACGGCGTCTTGACGCGATCGTACAATAGACAAGGAGTCCTTGAAATTTTCAGGTTTGAGACATCTCGAAAGTTCTCTGACAATGGAACTTTCGGAGCAATATTGAATACTAATGATCTACGACAAGGGCTACATTTTATTTTATTTCGTTTTATTTTATTTGTGCGTTCACTTTGAGTTTTTTTTTGTTATAAACTTCTATTTCAATAAGAGCTTTTGTTTTTTTTTTGATTGTCTTATATAGTGAGGGAACATAAGAATATAGTGATAAGTCACCCCGCTTTGCATGTTCGATAAAAACAGTCCATCTAATATGACACAGTTTAATGCAGTATTTTTTCTTATTATCTCAAAAAACGGAATTACCAATAGATTCGAATTTTTAAGAAAGGTTTCCCCGCGTTAAGAGAAATGTCTTGTTACTAGAGCAAGAAAATAAAAATTATTTATTTCTGCCAGTAGACATAGAATCCACGATCGTCACAATATGATTATAAGTTTATAATCTGATAAATACTATTTATATAGCACTTGCAACGTATCGACTATTGTATCGACCTAGTAAACCTCTTTTGTGTCAAACAGTTTACATTATATATAGAATATTAACTTGCAAATGTTACGTGGCCTATAGAAATGTATTGTAACATTGTTTAATAGTACAATTGAAGCAACTATGGTATCTAATAATAATAATATATACTGAATTCTGCACAACATTACGGAGAAAAACCAGAGTCGGCTTACAGATGCTAACCTTATTAATTTTACCTGTACGCTCGTTTGGTTTGTGTTTTCTATAAAAAAAATTAATTGATTTCCCCTAAATGTGGATCAAACTCAAAACCATTGCGTTTAAAGTCAAATTCTGAGCCAGAATGACCTAAAAATACCTCTAGTAATAATTATTATTAATAATAATAGTAGAAGTAGTAGTCTAGTACTAGATCTCTAGTAATTTAACGTAAAATA